>JADWOT020000004.1:1602706-1712692 GCA_036345935.2 Taenia hydatigena
TTTTAGATCGAGTTGGGTTTGCTATTAGCAAACAATGTTTGCACTGAAAATAAGTGCATTCAATCAAAGGAAAACGCTAACCGTGTAGGATCAAATAAAGTCGCCGATAAGTGACTTGTGATATCCCAACCAATCTAGACTCGCACATCACTTCGTTTTGGTGGTCAGACCATCTCAGTGCTTCTGCAACTCACAGAGGTCATTCGAGTTCACGTAGTCACACTCAAGTGAATGAATGATTGAAGGCGTCTGCCCAGTCACATGCAAGAGTGTATCAGTGCATATCAAAGTAATCAAAGGGCGGTTTGTTTCTGCTCACACATATGTGACTGAAACAGTTCCAAGGCAGTGAGCTGTACATGAAAAAATAGTAGACAGGAAGCGACGAGAAGATAACCAAAGCTACCTCTGTACACATATGCATGCACATTGTTAGCGGTGACTTAACCTACTTGAGGCGGACATGCTAAGACTGTGGTTCAGCGCAAACTGGTCCAACGTTTGTCCAGTTCGTTGTAGTATTGGGATCACCGCTCAGCGTCCTCCTTCAACGATACTCTACGACTCACAAGAGACAGAGGAAATGATGCCACACACACGGAGCTAGCACCAGTATGCGAATTGATCCTTACCCGGCATTCAATAAAATGTTCGCGTGCACGAAGTAAAGGCCAATATTTTACGTTAAGTATATGCATTCAGCCTAGGCATTATGTCTTCTCTCGTCTTTAGCCATATCTTAAGGCGCTAAAACAAATTAATGTTGTGTTTCGTTGTCCCGACCATTCCTTTCTTGTTTAGCTATCAACCTCTTCCTGTTCCTTTTGTAGCAAATAAGAAATCAGATCTCGATATGTATTATGTGAAAATTGGTTGTAGTCCTCTTTCGTTTTGTACTAAAACACATCAAGCCAAGTAAATTTTTACTGGTCAATGATTCGCTCAATTTGTCGATTTCAAGGTCAGTGGTTGCATGTTAGTATATTGTCTGTATTTGTGCTGGCTTGCATGCCGATTAAAATAACGGTAGGGTTTTGGTTAAACAGGCCCTGGCTGCTAAAAGGGAGGGAAAGGCTCGCTCTTTTGATATCAGTGATTGTCTGGACATCAAAATTGGCGGGAAGATCCCGGAAAGAGTAGTGATGGACACGATGTTTGGATTTGGACTGCTATCAGTCCGTACTTCGCTTAGGTATGCATGAGTTCCAACCCAGGAGTTACTATGGTTAGTTTGTGCCTTGTGCATGTTTTATGCAATACTGTCCGGCCATATCTCTTTCGAAAGTGTTCACAATTATGTGGTGCTGTATTATCGATGATTGCAAGATCTATCGTGTCTGGTGAACGCGGATAGAGTTGCAGCACCTTTTGAAGGTGTGCTTGAGTGTGCCGAAGTCGTGTTTCCTGCAACTTCAGCGGATGGCATTTGAACAAACACAGGCTGATGTGGTAAAGAATCTGCTACAGACGAGACGCTGACCTACAGTTGGAGTAGGTAAGATTACTGCGGAACTGCTGCACTATTGAGATTGCATATCTACATCACTTTGCGTCGTGATAGGTGCAGGGAGGTCTTTGATTCGGAGTTTGTTGGCAAAGGCGATGGGTGTGTGGATAGGATCTGCGAGATCTACTACAAAAGGAAACAAATGGACTAGTGAACCGGTGTGCCAGCTGCATTCACTCCGAGTCTGCGAAGGACATGTACATCGTGGAGATTGTACGGCTGCTGAAGAGCATTGGGGTGAACAATCCTGAAACAGGTGGGAGTTGTAGTGCGGTGTGGTGATTCCTGCGTTCATGACGTGGTAGGCAGAAGGGACTAATCGTCAGTGCGAATGGGGAGTGTGGATACGTGGAGGAAGGAACTTGTCGATTTATTGGCTTGCATAAGTGTATTTTTGTGTCCATTTGTTCCTTTATTGTTTATCTACCTTTATGAAGTATGTCGCCCCACCGTGATGTGTAGTCTCTTGCGTCTGTCCCTTCCTGCTTTACCATCTTCCATGTGGTGCACTTGTTTGCGCATATTTGGAGCGATGGTGCATGCTATTGCTCCCACTGCCGCTACAAGTTATTCAGGTTCCCTCACGCGGTGCTGTCATGTGTTGGATGCTCGCAAGTGAGATGTTTGTGTTCGTTGACATTAGCTCATCTCTTTAACTGAATTGATTCTATTTTGTGACGGGCAATGACATTTGTTTTCGTTTCTCGGTGATAAGAATAAGTGGCTCGCGTTCGCCTATTGTCTCCACCACTGTGTTTAGCGGGTTTTGTAGTATAAACGGTTGCAATTTTAAAGAATTATGATGGGGACAAGATGTCGGTGTTTATTTTACAGCATCATGGAGCTATTGTTACCGGCTTGGGCATAATGGATGTTGATAGGGTGTGATACAGCAGTCTGCGTTATAATCAGCACAAATATCTGTAGTGACTCATGCTTTTCGCCCTCAAATAAGCTGAGCTCTCCTCCCCAAATAAAGAAAGTAGCATGGGCACTCTGCACAGATGCATCAAGTGAGCATATTCTAAATAGTCTACTTTCGGTTGCGGGACATGCTACTGCTTTATTTATCCTGTCTGTTTTGCGGAACTGGAGAAAGCCTTGAAATTTGGACACCACTTTCTTGTCGAGTTTAGGCTTTACGGGATGTCAAGCAAGTTCGTCGGTTCCTTTGTTGATGTCATTTTGTTTATAAGGGAGCGGTCAGACACGAGAGTAGGCACAACTTTGAGTGGATCAGGCTCTGTTCGGTGCTGCTCGTCCTAGCCACTGAACTTTGCCCCATGATTACTGTCGAATAAGGCCTTTTGGGATAGTCGTCATCGAAATGGGGATGAATGAGTGAATAAATGAAGCGTTCACGAGGAATGTAATGCTATTGTGATGACTTCGAAACCATCGCAGTGATTGTCTCGGCCTGTTTACCTCCCCCAATATGGCGATGAAGTAGCCCTTGAGTGATATCTGCTCTCGCTTTAGTCGCAGTAGTAATCGGTCATGGCTTTTGTCATACGAGACATGGGCAAGTGTGTGAGTTTGATCACGCACTTAAGTTGGTCGTGTTAGTGAGCATACTCGACGGCCAGTAGTAGGTTGACGTCCTCTCAAGACAGGCAGACGTCAAAGTTCTTTTGTTTATTCACACTTCAGTTGCATTTTAATGGGTCGGCCAGATGGGTAGGCAAAGGTGAGAGGGCCTACCTACGTGCATGGCTGTCTACTTACCTACCTCCCTAACAAACCCAACAGTCAGGGCGCGTGTTGCTAGGTGTTCATCAACGCGTCCAATTGGGTGAGCATTGCGAAGCCCTATTCACGGGTAGTTCTTTACATGGCTGCTGGACTCGCTCAGAATGGGGGCAGCTATCATCCACCAACTGTGCATAACTTGCGTTCGGGCAATTACACCAACGCTACGCTTGCTGCGGCTTATCAAGGCTTCTTAGAAGTCAAATATTTTGACTTTCTTTTAACATACTTAAGGCAAGCGCGCAAATTGTCGTGGTCTTGCTCCTTGACTGGTCTTATGAATGGCGACCTATTGAAGTCCTCAGTAACCGAACGATTGCAACGCATGTGAAACGACTGACTTGGCTTATGCGTGTGGGATTCCAGGGTGGAAGAAAACCTCACCTTGTCTTTGTTAGAAAGAACTTTTCCGTTTCACCACCCTGAGCATGCATATGACATAACAACCGGTCTGTTCCCATTGCTCATGTCATGAGTGGCTCGAATGACAGAGTGAAAAGGGTGCCAGTGGTCGTGCGCTGCAGCACCAAAGTGACGAGACAGCTGCGTCGCTCCAACGAGCAGCGTTGCTGAAGCGTACGCAGAAAACACGCGTGAGAGAATACAAAATGCAATGACACGGGAAATGCATTTTGTGCAAAACAATCAGCCCACAGATGGGCTGCAGTCAGTGGGGGCAGAGGATTGCCGGTAGGCGGATACTCTCCTAGTAGCCGATGGGGATGGTGCTGGGGCAGAGTCCTGCTCTCTAGTCTTAAGGTGGCTAGGCAACTGTGTACTGAATTGCTTCATATTCATGAGAGGCGCAAAGGGAGGAGTCACGCTCTGCAGTACATGGGGAGACAAGATTAATCGAATTGCTTTGTTAAAAAGTGGCTAAAGGGTCAGTTGGTTTTGGTGGAGCGGACAGGGCGATAATGCACAGTTCAGTCAGTCGTCAGTCGGCTCTCTGCACATCAGCATAAGTAACGTGCTAAAAGGTGCCCCTTTATCGACCATCCATCATCGGCCACCCACTTGTTTCAAACCAACGAAAAAGATCCACCATCTACTTCCACACTCACCTAGAGAGCTGCAGCAATGCCACTTTTCACTTCAATACACACATTGCGATACCGAGTCTGTGCCGCACACCGATCGCGCCAGGGACGGACAATTTTGTAGTGCGCATCGTAATCTGCGGTGAATTTGCATTCTGCACTCATTGAAGCCATTCACAAGGCTAAGTAGTAGCAACATGCCACTTCTTCAGCCAAGGTGCAGACCTTGCCTTACTTCCAAATGGACTCATCATCTGTGCCACCAACAACCAACTGCCACCAAAGAAACAAAATAAAAACATTCCCGTATCTGATGAAGCAAAATATGCCGCGGTGGCTATCATACGCTCATACAAGTGGGCTGCGACTAACAGTCCTTCAATCCACAGTAGAATGTCTCCGCCAATAATTCGAACATGCGCACGTACTGCAGCCAAGCCTTCAGCTTTGCCCCCCTTCCGCCCCTTCCCCTCTGAAACAAAAGGAGACGCCATACTCGTGTGCAATACATACATGTATTTACCATATCCACCACTAGCCAAAGGTACAACAACCAGACACCTCTGCCTTGTCCACCACCATCCTCCGTGCTCCTCTCGGTAACAGTACTGCCTTGTCGTCGTCAGTCTCCCCTCATCCCCTGTGGTGGTGGTGGTGGCGGCGGTGGTGTAAGCCAATTCCCTAGGGAATAATGGGCAAATGCGCTCACCACCACGCCTGTCCGTGACCAACAGAGCAAATGTTCACCTAAAAGCAAAGCAACCAATCTCCTGTCAACGGTTCGGCCTCACAACCTCTATACTGACAGAACAATTCAGCTTTCGCATGGCTGCATTAGTCTGGAATCTAATGTCACTTCGCAAGCACGTAACGACAAACCCGGCCACTCGTCTCAGGCACCAACAAAATATTCTGTGCCATTAACTGGCGCAAGAAAGCTAAGCAACACACAAACTAATCCCATATTGGCACCATCTCATATGGCGGAAAGCGCATAGCTTAGAATCTGCGCAAGCAAATGGGACATAAAATCCTGGGACATTTTCCTTTTCGCGTACAAATTCATCCCACTCACCGCAACACTCACGCATGTGGACGTCATTAATTAAACACTTGCACAAAAAAGCCTCATCATATGCCTACATTCTCAATCACTCAACATACCAATCACCTCATCATACCATCATGCTAAACGCAACAAAACCCGACAGCATTTAATTTCAGACTATAAGAACAGGCAAACCTAACATTTGTAAGCCAGTGAAAACATCTCATTCAATATGCCCACCACACTACCCCACAGTGAAGTACTTACGGAGTTACCGGTTTGCTTTCATTTCGCCATCGAGTGGCAGGCACCCACACGTCGCACTCAGCCGTTCACAAGGCCTCCAAACACAAAGCCGCACGTCTTATGCCTTGGGTGAATGCTTAGTCCTTCAACGCGACCGATAGGCCCACAAAGTGGAACGCCACAGCTGTCCACGACGAAGACGACGACGTTCAGTGTAGCGTCTCGTTTGCTTCCCATGGTCCGACTTCCACATCCACATTCCCCCTTCCCATTGCCACCGTCCACAGCAATACATGCTGGCAGTTTGATGAGCCTGTAAGGACAGTGGAAAGCCTCCCATAATCAGCATTGAATGCAGTGGCGGCGGCAACGGAAGAGGAGCGAGTGTTAGTCACTACGACTCCTCACAATCACCATCCACCCTTCTTGAGAGGCTAACAATTCCAACATTCAAATGCTCTCCTCACAATTTCCATGTGCAACGTGCCATTCCCTAAGACCACAAAAGATTCTGGGGAGAAAAAAAAATTACCATTCCTTCACTTCTGTGTCCACCTCAAACACCAACTCAAATCATAGCAGAGCCTACGACTAAGCGATTACTAACGCCCTACACCACGCGTCTCGCAATGATACTGTCAACATAAGACCAGGGTCAACAAGCAATCTAACTGTGAAGCGTCCCTTGTCCACGATATCTGTTCTACCAGCACGAACACTACAGTACTAAAATAACCCACCTTTCACTATGCATCAAGCATGAAAGGAACCACAAAAAGCTGACAAAGAAGTGACTCAAGCCAGCAGGCTACAATCCATTCCTACATGGAAAATGTGTACAGTGACAGCGAAGCCATGATACACATTCGGTGCCGTTAGATGATACGCCCATCCTCAGCACATAATACTCCACTAGGTACATACACTCCTGCAGAATAGAGGGTCGGAAGCATCGTTTCTACCAAGTACAGTCAACCGCTCACCAGGATTTCCCAAAATTCATGCAAGCAAACCCTCTCAAGCTGAAAAAGCGTGCGCACCTGTAAGCACCGAAGGGCTCACACGAGATTCGCATCCAAGCTGGCCGCGCAAGAAATGTGTTTAGCGCAAGAAATAAATTTAATAAGGTTGTGTCTTTCTAAAACACTAATAAACTACTTAGTTCAGGCAGCTTTACATTTGTTATTTAATTAGGCCGTCGTGATACCAGAATTCTACTAAAGTGGAAGAAATGCATGCATTTATTTTGTTGTTTTACAAAAGCATTGATCGAGATAAAATGCCCAAGAATCTGTTGTCAAAAGACAAATTAGGGCAACGAATATCAAAATACACCGAAAATAGTAAGGCGGCTTTTGCACGTATCAGGCATACAATGCTTTGTTTGATTTGCTTTATTCATTTAGGCTTAATTCTCAACGGACACTTGAAATTTAAAGCGAGCTTAAGTGTAGAGGATTCGCCCGTTCCGTCCTTTTCTCTTTTGCTATTCTTGCTATGAGGTGGCCGGGTATTTCTTAACATCTTTATCATAACACAGGAAGACTATGCGGCAGTGGAATCTCAGTTTCAGCACTTTACCTGTCCATAATTGTTTAACGTTAAAAGCCATACTTTCCGCTTCATTCGAATAATAATAATAATAATACAATTCGAACAGGCAAGTATTGTGTATGTTTCGGTCGTAGCTTTGTTTGGCTTTCCCTTTTTTGTTCTTTTACGGGTCCAGTCTCAGCTTTGACGACACTTTGTCGCCATTCTCAGTTGTATGTTCCAATTATTGTGCACTCCTTTGGTCTAAAATTAAGCAACCTTTTAAGGACTAAAAGTGTCCTCAGCCACCAGTCTATCCAAGCTGATATTTTGAAACTAATCAAAGATCACAATGCAGAAACTAACACAGGCATTCTTGCACATATTTTGTTAAGACTTCGGTTGTTTGCACAGCAACTCTAATATGAAGCAGCTTGTCATTAAAAGTGGACGTTGAGGCATAATTGTATTTCAACAATAACGTGCGATTTGGTCAAGTAAGCCGATGCTGTGCTAACTACCTGAGGTCATCGGGTACAAACGGACGTTGGCGCATAATTTTATTGTAAACAATAACGTGTGCTTTTAATGCGGTCGAGCAAGCTGATATGATGTGCTAAGTACCTGAAGGCATCGGATATATTTAAGTCGTCAGTCGACCTGGCAGGTGAGACCAGGCATTTGTGCTCTTGCGTCCACCGGCCTCATCACTCGTGCAAGTTCATGTGCTTTCAGCTGTACTCGTTTGGGTTTGCTTTGCTGTAAGCTCAGCACTTCACGTCCTTCCACTCAATTCTAGACTAGTGATGAGCACCAATCCACAACTACTGTAGCACTTTTGGGCACGACGGTAAAATGAGGTGATGCGATGAAGTCGAGGGTTGATAAGACACGTGCGTGTTTTGTCCCGTGAAATGGTACAACCGTTCCCCTAACGTAGCAATCTGTGAAGCTTTGAAGGTGGTTGAAGAGTCAACTTGTCCATTTGGTCGGATTGCGCCGAGAGTAAAGTTGTTGCAAAGAGAACTTTTTTAGGAGGCGATGGATGTGAGAAAACATTCGCGCATTCACGAGTCAGTGTTGTGCGTTCGTGATGCTTGCCATTATTGTTGTTATGGATGTCGACTCCGGGTCGATGGCACTGCTTCCGTAAGTCCAGGTTGCACAGGTTGCAGGCGATGCGGACAAGCGAACTGCAGAGAAGGTCAGAGTAGTAATAGGTGGTTGTTGCTCAGTGTCATCGATTTGGTCTCTCCTTGAAGCAAAATGCTTGTGACATTTTGCAAGAGACACTGCTCGCTATTTCCACAGATGTCACCTACGTCGTCATGATGGGCAACGCTTAAACACTCCGGGAATTGGCTATTTGATGGTCGAAATGGGCTCATGCGCAATGTCATGTCGAGAGCACTAATCGTTGGCTATCGAACAGCCGCATCGTATTTTGAGTGGCGTCTTGGTTAGTCGCCCAGATTATGCTTCCACATCGGCTACCATAGCAATGTTGGTGGACAATGAAGTGATCCAAGGGGAGGCAGGAAAGCATACGATGGTAATCAACTCAACTGGTAGCTAGTCGAATTCTGCAGCCGTTTCGCATCTCATGAAATGTCATGGACACACCCATCATATTAGTCTTGTGAACTGACCTATGCAGGTTATGTGGCGAGGCAACTCTCAGGACTGGGAGATACTTTGAAATGAGATTGAGCAACAGAAGGAAGTTATTTAGGCTCCAAGTGCTTTTGCCAACGTCTTTTTTTTAATTTTACTGACTATCAGAGCTTTGCACGCATTAACTGACGCGGGAATACCAAGAATGTAAAGGTGCGAGTCTGTGAAAACAGGTGCCGGCAATTTTAGTTTCACGTCGGGATGCACGCCTGTTGGTATTTGCACAGAAGCATCAAACTTTGCATGCCCGACTTTCATACTCACTGCCACCTAAAATATGCAAATCCACGGTTAGTGGAATGAATTGTTGGAGTAAGTGGGAAGGAAGTTATTATTTCTAACATGCAGCATTCCATTGCCCCTTGAAATGAAGACTTGATGGAGCATGTGTGTGATGATGTGGTTGTAAGATTTGCATCCACAATTTGCGTATTGTCAACCCAGTCACGATGAAGCAAATGTCGTCGGTGCAGGTTGAGGTGCCATTGGATCCAGACTTTCTTAAGAAAAAGGGGCAAGAGTGAGAGAGAGAGAGAGAGAGTGAGTAAGAATTGGTCTTCTGCTTCGTCTAGAAGACTCAGAATGTCGTTTGTGTTGTCGGTAAGAGGGAGCGGTGGGTGGTCTTTTACATCCATCCCGTTGAGTCTTTGCTAATTGCGATTCTTCGTAACCCACGCACCGTCGCCTCCACCAACGCAATGCCTGAGGCTTGAATGTGGGTGGCAGCACTAAGGCGCGCTCCTGCAAATCCAACCAGAGGAGACATCACCCACTCTAACTTACTTCCACCTGTGAAGTAAGACTAAAGGCATGAGCAAGGGTGTCTATTCACCGAATTAGGTTTTACTGAGACCATCATTGTGCATAGGTTGGGTCGGGCATGTGTTCACATGTTACGCGACACTAGCGCGACATTGAGAAAGGACACGTTTTTGGTTACAAATCAAGACTGTATGCCCTTCTCTTTCCCCTCAGTTTTCAACTCCCTCTTTTGTTCCAGCTAAACAACTGTCCCCCTCCGCTTGTAATGAGGGCAAGCGGTTTGCTCACATTTGTCTATTCCATTAAATCTGTGGAAGTGAGCCACCGATTTGCCACGATCACAATTGCGCTGCTTGCTAATTGTTGTTAGCCTACTCTATGGGCACTGTAGGAGGCTCAGCTGCAGTAGGTACGCATGTTCGGACTAGTGGTGGAGATGTTCCATTGCAGATTGAAGGGCTGTAAGTCGCAGCACATTTCTATGAACATACGATAGCCACTGCGGCATATTTGGCTTCAGCAGATATGGAAGTGTTTTTTGTTCTGTTTGTTGGGTGTCAGTTGATTCCTGATGACACAGATGATGAGTGCGATTGAATGTACGACAAAGTCTGCAATCTTGTTGAAGAAGTAACATGATGTCAATACAGCGTTGAGGACTTTGTCTCGCGTAAACATTGAGCAGGGACATGACTTGTTGCTGGAAATCAGTTGGGAATGGACATCTTTTAACACGCTATTTATGATGACATGTAACAAGCCGACCAATGAACTGCGCATCATCGCCCCGTCTACCTTTGTGTACAAAGCATGCTATTCCCTTCAGTCAACCCTTTTTAGGCGCTATTTAACAAAGCGATTACATTATTCTTCTCTACTCCATGCATTGCCTCCTTTGCGCTTCGAACACTGTGAGCTGCAAAACCTACTGCTACGTGTGTCTACCCGTCCACCTGTTTCGCTTCGTAGATGGTGATAGTGGGGGCGTTGGCTTGGTGGAAAGCAATCTCCTCTCCCATCTGTACCTTGATTTCAGTCCTCTTGAGTTGTTGACCAGCAGAGTAAAGAAGGACAATATCATTCATGCCATTGGAGAATTTGGTGTGCGTCTGCTACTCACGGAAGCCTTATTTGAAGTTCCTCTGAGGCACATTATTTTGGTGGTGAATTTTCCACAGTTTGCGGATTTGCATGGGACACGGATAAAAGGTTGGCGCAGTGCAGCCATCAAAGTCTTGTTTGGGTGGTAAAGGAAGGGTGGAGGGAGTGACGAGGGAAGAGAGATTGTTGCGGTGAATTATGAGATGCAGAAGACGAACTAGACTGGAAGGCATTGGTATGTCGAAGAAGCAGCCTTCTGCTTCACCTCTTCATATGTCCCTGCATTTTGCGTGCGTCATCGTTGTGACTGGCTTGTGGGCCATGTTAATGCCCAACCGGTTGGGACTCGGCCAATGGCAGTACCTCACAATTGCTACGACTTTCGCGCGCATGGACTGACGTAGTTGTCGAGGTGGGCGACACCGCTATCGTGCCCTCAGTAATCAGATAGCGGCAAAACCATTTACATGAAAAATTAGCAAAGCATGAAATAGCACCTCTAGATCAGAAAGTCGCAGTTTATTCGAAAGATTCCTGTGTCTAGCTCGGTCAAATGTTTGCCCACAAGATTCCTGATGTCTTCTCGGCATTCCAAAAGAACACACTTGTAAACGAAATCGGGCCTGTAGGCGGAGATTGGTGATTTAACGTCAAAGTAATGACCGTGTCGCACTTGATGGGATCCTGCGGGCCAAATTTTGTGCCTTTCATCCCGCACAATGCAATTTTGCGAAACCAGCACTGCTTGATTTACTTGCTGAGATATCTGGCTAATGTACCTGCAGATTAAAGTGTTCTTCATTTTGGCGTTGTCGACGGTACATTATAGCTGCAGGATTTTGTAGCTAACATACAAGTGCAGAGAAATGCCTTTGATAGCAACGAATCAAGAAAGCCCCCTAATGAACAAGCGTTCCATGCCGCCACTCTCGGTGATGTGCTTTGTGAACGACCAACCCAGGTTGCCATTGGAGACATCCCAGCGGACTTTCTCAGATCCCCTTTAATGAAGCTAGTCCTCTTCGACGACTAATCGTTGCCGTCTTTCTTCCTCTCCATCTGACTAACAATTAGCAACACCCCGTCCGATCCCTAGTACCCACCACCAACCACCGGCTAATTTTTGCATTCTCGTACGGTCGAAGCAATTTGTATGGGCACACATCTTCAAACGGTTGCGTGTCATCTCATCGAAACAGCCTATCCAGGCGTCTCTCCCTCTCACCCAACCACGGACGCACTCCACATGGAGTGGAGCGAGGAACATTTAGAGTAGGTTCTGGTGGAACCACAAATAGGATGTGAAGTGGTCTGCGATTCGTTGTTTTGTGGAAGGTAGGTTGTCTGCAGAGAAGGCGAACTGCGATGATGTGAAGAGTGGCGGTGCTACCAGTAGTTGCCGACGTGAGGAGCGGTGTGGGTGCAGAAAGGGGAGCAGGAGACCTCGGAGGACTCAGTGTAGCCGATTTATTCACACTTGCCACCCTGCCTCGCCAGCAGCCACCACATGTGTAAAAGATCTGAAAACGAAAAAAAAACAAACAAAAGAACAAGAATTCGTTACCCGATACGAAGCCACAATCACTCAACCCACCTACCAAAAAGAATCGCGACTGACGCTCGGCGATTCAGCCCAGAGGAGGGAGGAGGCGCGAAACAACACTCTACATAGCTTAATATCAATAATTAAAGCAGTTATCAGTTTTCACAGGTACACATCGAGAGCAGCTTCCTATACTACCATTAAATTCCACCCAGTAGTGTCGTAGGTAGTGCATCAGACAAACAAAAACACACAAAAGGGAATCAATTGGCTTATTGGCAAGGGACAATTCCTACTTCTGAGAAAGAAATGAACGCTCCAGCGCTGGATGAGAGAAAACGCGAGCATCGACCATCACCATCGACACTGTCGGGTGAAGGACACCTCCCATAGAGAGCACAGACTTGCAGAGGGCTCACTAAGGATGGACGTGGGATCGCATCTCATCCAAAGGACGAGAACGAACAGGAGATGTCGAAGGCTGCTGCTACTCTCCGCCAACTCTCAGGACAGAGCAACTCATCCACGGTTGTCAAGAGTCACCTAGAGATCAAAGTAACCTAACGTTCTTATCTTCTTTCATGGGTGGATGTGAAAAATGGAGTCAAGTGGAGCTAACACAACGACTGTACTCAAGCATCATCCTACGCCTTAGCAGCCAAGGCACAAAATATGCTTTACTATTAGGTTTGCTGTAAAGGATTAGGTATCACATAATCTATATCTGCTAATGCGGATTCAAATCAGTTGCACTCAGCAAAATAAATTCCACGTCGAGAGAATAGCTGCGATGAGCGTCGGATGGAAGCCACTCATACAACTCACGTCGGTCAAAATTACAAATAAATGGCTGCCACTCAAGAGATCGCCATCGAACCATGTGAGGATACTAAGAACAGAGGAAGGCAAATATAAATCAAACTCAGGAAAGGAGACACTTCGTCACATAAAATATCTGCAAAGCTCTACTTTAGGCACACATTTCCGACTTATTCCAACCACCGTAATAATTGCAAGCTGTTCAGGCGAAGGTACGGGGCATATTGATAGCTTAACCTTCCACCACCTGGTGTCTTAATAAATTCCTAATAGCCTCCGACAGCCTCTTTCCCTCGTCATGACCCCCAAAATGCCTGTTATTTCCTCCACCTACACGGAAAAAGGGCAAACGAACACACCTAAGCACAAACAAGTTCCTACCTCCGGTTAGAGTGTGGATGCATTTGAGATGACCACAGGTACATTTGAGTAACGAATGTGTTGGTCATGTAGAATAAGTAGCGATTTCGCATTTCATTCAATGGCAATCACTCGGACACCCTTCATTTGCATTTCACAAACACCTATTCGGCATTGGTGCAGTCAGTGGTGCCAAGAGCTCTGCAAGTAGAATGCTAAGCGGTAAGAGTGTAAGTTCAGCTATTGTTCACGAACCGTCTCCATCAGTACTTGTCTAGATAGCGCGTGCAGCACGGTGGTCTTGGGGTAAGCCGGATCCGCGAATGACCTCTGTACCCCCGCCAAATTATCAATGGAGGCGGGGCGATGGGCGGGGGCGCAGAGAGCTCTCACTGTGAATCGTGCGAGGAACAGTTGTGTGCAGATTGCCGAGTCGTAGCGCATCCTGAAGCAGAAGATGAGCTGATGATGCAGCAGTGTATGGCCTCAAACCTGTGGGAGGAAGAGGAGATCAGTGTTTCGTCACCATCATTCCCGGGTTCGTATTCACTTACCTAAGGAGTCTGAGTTTATTCAAATCAGCTACTGTGAGCAATTTTGGATCTTGAGCAGTGAGAACCAGTTCCTTGTAATCGTAGAACCTCCTAGCAGCACCAAGTGGTTCTCTGGAACAAAATACACATTCGACCCAAGTTATGGATGTGCCACGGAACAGACGATGCTACACGCACAACAAACTACTTCAGTGTGGAATAAGCTGGAGCCAGCATCATTTGGTTGAATTTTCAAGTTTACATCTAAATAAGGGGAATGAGCAATTGTACTCCTCCTTTCTGATCCCACCAATCAGTTTGCTGGTTGGTAGACTATTCCAGACTAGTCGTCGTTCTTCTTTTCAGCGTTACAATAAGCACACACACTCACGGATTTTTCTCTGTGTGCGTTCACTCTGCAAAGATGTCGCACACATATTTACACCTTTCTCACGTCATTTAAAAGAGTTTTTTTTGTAGTAGATGGCAGATTTCACAGTCAAAAGAGCTTGTGCCATGCACCAGGTCAGATTCAGTTTTCTAACCTGACACGAATACAAATCCACCTCCACTGCATGTGCCTCAAGCAGAGTGGGCAACGTAGAACAATCAAAACCCTTGCAATTTAGGAGTGAAGCAAACGGAGACTGCTTCTAACGATCCCTAGCTAGCGCATTAGTAAATGCATTCAAAAGTGTAAGTCTCTACTACAACCAGTTAAGAAGCCCTGACAATCTTAATACCAAGGCAGGTGTGGCTCTTATTGATCATCGACGTGTCCAGAGGTGCCAAAATATTTGAGGAATGATGCTCATCACTAGTCAAGAATTTGGCGGTGGGACGCGAGGTGCTACTCAAACAGCGAAGCAAATCCAAGCGGATACATTTGAAAGCACATGAACTTTCATGCGTGATGAAGCCAGTGGAAGAAAGAGCACAAACGGCTCACCGCACCTGCCAGGCCGAATAAGGAGTTACAAATGTTTGATGACTTCAGGTACTTAACACACGGTATCAGCTTACTTGAAAACTTTTAAATTACGGTTATTTTTTGCAATGAAATTATGACTTAGCAGCCACTTTTATTAGCAAAAATTGTATCATGTCAAAGTTGCCATGCGACCAAGCAAGTCCTTAACGAAAAATGCGCAAAAACGTCCGTACTGTCTATTTGCATTGTAGCCTTTGATCATTTTCAAACAATCAACTTAGACAACGCTAATGGCCAAAGGGCATTTCTAGCCCTTCGAAAACCACTTAAATTTAGCCAAACGGAATGCGCAGTGATTTAAACGCCACTGAGAAGGGCAACAAAGCGTCGTCAAAGCTGAGATTGAACCTGAAACAGAACACTTAAGAAGGGCAAATCAACCAAAGTTACGACCGGAACAGCCGCAACTAATGCTAATCTCACTAACTGTTTACATTGCATTATTACTCAGATGAAGCGGAATCGTATGACTTTAAGCATCAAACTATCATGGACAGGCGAAATGCTAAATCTATTCACTGTCTGAACATTGAATAGGGACGTACACAAACAGAAATTTCAATGTTTTAGATCTTCACTAAGATGTAAAATGAAATTCAAAGATTGAAATACTGCTCATGCAAAGGGATAGTTTGAACCGAATCGCCTTTTTAATTAATTGGCAAATGTCAGTGAGTTCACGCAGCACTGCACGGTGCTTGTTGGCAAGGCATTTTGTATTAACGCCCTTAATCATAGCATTCACACTGATTGATACAAAAGAGGCAGGATGGGACAGGGACTCCCATTCATATTTCCCTATATCTAGATCTCAGAGAACCTTAGTAATAGCCTTAAATCTAGGCGAAAATTTGGAATACCCAGAGAGGAATTTACAGTCGCTCCCATTATTGTAGCGTCGGATCACCTGACATAAGCCCAAGAAAACAAATGGGTTATGCCAGCACATTCTTCAAGACGTATCCCTTAATAGTCCGCCTCTAGACGGGTGATGTCATGCCTTGTTTGTGATCGTTAAAGGAGTATTTTTTTTGCACTCAAATTTTAATATCCAATTTTCTCAATGTCATTCGCTGAAATCGTGGCCAAAACACTCTGGTTGATGGAGCGCTTACCTTCACCATCAGAGTTTGCTTCAACGTCACTGGGTCGATATTACCTGCGCCCAATTCAGTAAGTCTACTTCCACTCCAGCTTCAATGCACGCATCTGTTTTCACTTGCACAGATACATCAACATTCGTTAGCCTGATATTCAATCGCTTTGCTACCTAAAACATGCAAATCGACGGTCAGTGGATTATAATGATGAAGGAAGTAGGAATTAAATTTACTGCGATTGCTAAAACGGAACATTTTATTGCCCATTTAAGTCAGATCTTGGTGAAGGAGGTGTGTGGTGATTTGGTTGGAAGTTTGGCATCCACAACTCGCGTATATGAAATACGGAAGGAAGACTTACGCCACTGGGAGGGACTAATGCCAACTCAGTCACGTTGAAGCAAATGCTGGCGGTGTAAGTTGACGTGCCATCGACTGCAGTATTTTGCAAGGACAAGTGTCAATAAATTGGGCATGGAATTGTCTGCCACATGGTTTTACACATGTTAGTAGATCCCTTGCCACACAATCAACAAAGGAATCCACGAGGAAGTCTGGAAAGTGCTTGTCAACAGAAGAGATGCCGGACTCACCATGACTCAAAGAGGACACTGACAGCAGTGCCACGAAAAGCTGTATGCCTTTCAGCAGAAAAGTAAGACCTAGGGTATGTGCAGGAGTGCGCGAATGGAGAACATCCACCTAAAAAGTCGCAATTCTATTTAAAGTTGGAGAGTAGTGAGACCCTCATTGCGTATGGGTCAGTCGAATATGTGATCACGTGTTACGCGACATCACCAGCTAACATGCACTTGTAGCTGAATGCGTTTATGAGCAGTGGATGAAGGGAGGTCCTCTGATGACCAGGCATTCCTTACTCACGCTCTCGGTGATGCGCTTCGTGAGGCTCCAACCCAGCTCCTCATTCCTGACTCCTCTGATCCGTTTGACTTCCTCACTGACTCCCTCAACTCCTCTTCAATGAAGCTAACCATCTTCGACCACTGAACGTTGTCGCCTTCCTCTTCTCTGTCTCACTAGCAGTTAGAAACAGCCCGTCCAATTCACTATTAACATCCCACACTGACATCACACTTTATGCAAATCAGGTTGTTCTATGGTCCAAGATGCTTCGTAGTCTCGATTTTCTCCCCTCTTTGCTAATCAAAGTGCATGCTTGACTCGACTATGTAATTGTAAAGCTACGTTAACTTGCTCTGTAAGCATTCATTTGTTAGAGATTGAGTGGAGGTTAGAAATGGCAGTTGCATGAAGTAAGGTGTGTGCAGTGGGATAAGGATGGGACGGAAATTTGTGGGGAGGGCAAGCATGCTGAATTGGGATTGGCTCAGGGAATGCGAGGGAGTGAGTTTGCTAAGTCTTGTTGGGGTGAGAGAAGCTGCCCTCGCTTTGCAGCTTAGCTTGTTGCAGAAAAGGATTATCAGTGAGGTGTAACGAGGTGATAAGATGCGCGTGTCGGTATGGGTGGGAGAATAGCGGCACTCCTTCACATCTCACCACGTGGGACGAGATGGAGCGGAGGCGAGAGGTCGACACTCCTAGGTGTGGTCTGAGTGCACTCACTGATGAGCATCCTTTCCATCCGCCTCTTGGACAAACCAGCCGCCTATTGTTTTGATCTGCAGATGTTCCACTTCAAAGACTCAATTCTCCACGTGGTGTTTCTGCTGCACTCCCTTTGTAGTAATCATGGTGGGCTTCAACTCTCCTCCTGTTAGACTGAACAATGCAAGACACCAGCCGAGAGTGCAAATTAAGCACCACCACTTCATTCCAACATTGCGTGTGGACAGTATGGGGTTAATTCTGCCCACAATGCCGACCGCTCCTCGCCTCCATGTTGCACTCCTTACCGCCAGCCTTAGGTTTAGCTAGGCCGACGAGTGATGGGAGGCGCTATTCTTTTGCAGAATGGTGGCTGCCATTATCATCAATCGCTGTGATTCCATGATTGCTGATAGGTCGTGTTTACATTCGGAGATGAATGCCCTTATCCCCTTACACATGTCACCTTCATCGTCAACTTTGTTTCGGCTCCTCGGTCTTTTATAGCAAACTGACGTCAATTTCAATAAGTCATGAAGAAGCAGTCGACAGTTTTGAATCCAACTACGAGACCCAAAGATAGTGAAAATCGGGCATGCAAAGGTAGATGCAACTATGCAAGTGAAAACAGGCGCGCGGACTGAAGTTAGGCTAAAAATGCTGGCATCTGTTTTCATAAACGCATTCGGCTAAATTTTAGTGTTCCTGTACCATCTGATACCTTTGGAACTAGGATAATTGGTTAAACCAGTGACGTGCCAGAGAACGCACTTCAAGGCCTCGTAGGTAATCTTCCCTGACACACGCCATATTCACTGCACTGTTCAATTCCGCCCCGATTCTTGCTTTTCTTATCTTCCTATTTCCGCCTTCCCATCTTCACCGCAATCGCTGTACACCCATAGCCCAATAATGCCTCCAACTCAAGCAGCTTCCACCGACATTACAGTGCATCACACAGTACTAATGGTCAAACAGTTGTTCGACTTATGCTCTTCTTAGCAGTGAAATGAGTTGTCCATGGTGTGGTGGTTGCGTTGATGAAATGAGACCGAAGTACTGTCCTCTCAAATCGTCTCTTCTCCTTCTGCTGTCTGTCGTTCCTTAGGCATCGACTGGCACCCACCGCACACGAATGCTGCTACCGAGTTATCAGCAAGTCAATTCCGTGTAGCCGTAGCTGCGTTGTGGTTGTCGGGGAGGGAAGGAGACAGAAAATCCATTACAACTGCCCATCCCCATCAAATAAGATGTTACACTATTGCAACAGTAGTTTTTTGTCGTTACTTTGAATTCTACTTCGCAAAACTTTTTAAGAAAGTAGGCACCTTTTGTGGAGAGCTGAATGCATTTTGATACGATGATTCTTTCGCCAACACAGATTGGTGGAGAAGTCTCAAGCACTCACAACGGTTTCTCTCACTTGACGGGATGACGTGAGATGCGACAACTCAACAGTCAGTTGGCTGGCATAACTGGAGCCCAACACTGTTGGCACAGACCAGTGGCTCCGCCAAGAGCTAGTAATCGCCAAATCTCAATGGAAGTTGTTAGTTATTACTTGCCTTTTAACTTATCGTCTTCCTGTATTTCGAGGGCTACTACTCACTGCATAACTAACTTTCAGCGTGCATTGTAGCATAGTGTAAAGCATTAGCATTTTTAAAATGAGAATGGTACAACTTAATATGGAAATTAAAGAGGAGTATTGGACTTCAGTTCAAAGCTGTGGCCCTCATCTATTACACTAGTGGCAATGAGTGCATCTTCTGTCAACAGCGAGGAAGAATTTGTATGCTTTGCTCTGAATGCAGCAGCACTTCAGACCTGCCCACTTGTGCACGATCCCGCAGGTTCGTTTTAAACACAGAGAGAGCAATAGAAAGAGACAGTCTAATGTTAAAAATACCGGCACGTGCATCTTACCTTGTGACACCTCATTGATAATCGTTCTCCGCAACAGGCAAAGTCAAGAGGTGGAGGGGTCGTCCTTAATGCTAAAATAGATTAACTAAACTGCGTACATCGCAGTGCAGCAGAAATACCAGCTGATGAATTATGCCCTGTAATTATTTAACTCCCCACGCAGAAAATCGAACCATTGATGTTGAGGGGCTCACGCATGTGGGCGTGCGGAAAGAATCAGTCCCAACTAATTACGCATTGTCTCACCAACCGCGTTCATACCAGCATATCAATGGCGCCGTCAACTTAACAAGCTCTTCACCTCAACGCCAAAGCACCCAACATTTCATCATCCACCTCATTCCGCAAATTGCTAACTCACGAGTAGGCATGTGAAAAATTAACTTGCCTACCTTGCAATCTCAAGTAGCAGTGTGCCGTAGGCAATTGCAATAGGAGGCGTTGTCAACGTGCTCTTTATTGAGAGAGTGATCGAGGAGACAACTTGTCAGCCTTCATTGCCACCTCGAAGGTTTAAACTTCACATGACCCACTAGTAGTAGGAGAAAGTGGAAATCGGGAAAGCAAAGTTAAATGCTTGCATGCACGTGAAGACACGTGTGTATCCTCACGTGAAACTTGGTCTCTTGGCATCGCTACTCGATGGTGCATTCGTTTAATGGTTTTGGCCTTCCAATTTCAGCTAACTACTTTGAAAGTGAAACGATTGCTCCAGTCAAAATTATAGAAAGTAGACTTTAAATCGATACCCCCTTTTAGCAAAATATCTAAAATGGTTTGACTGCGACTGCATAACTAAAGCTGTCCTAATCAGATGCACGGGTTATCATTCGTGAACACTCACATGGAGTCAAGAAATACGCATTATTCAGGCTACGAGCTCAATCGTGCCGTTCTGCAGGGACATGCTCATGGAGTGGGAGTAGATGCCTTCGAGATACCCGAATGGAACCACTAACGTGATATCCCTTGAGTGACTTCTGGCAATAGATGGGACGCCAGCAAGTGAGCCATCAGTTGTGGGCTGTGGAGAGGAGCTTGCACAGCGGAGATTGATAGAAGGGCAGTCGATACACTGTCGTCGACATGGAAGCCTGTCGTGTCAGAGGTGTTGATCATGACTCCACTCGAGCAAGTAGAGGCTTCACAGGACTGGCACGCAATGCCACCCAGTCCTTCGGATGATTTCTATGTTAGCATAGGGACCTTTGGCGTGACCAAACTCAGTCGGACCCATCACTGCCCTTAACGATATACCGATTCTACTGCCAGTGTTGCCCTCAACAGATGATGTCCTCCAGTGAGGTTTGCGTAGAAAGAGTTGAAGGAAGGAATGTGTGTACACACAGAATAAATGTTCTCTGCAAGACGTGAACTGAAACTCAAAGCGCATGAATTTTGCATGAAAGGCTGAAACATGTGAAGCCCTAGCCGACATTAAATCGAAAGTAAATTCCTAAAATAAAACATGTGATTTGCAGCACTCTGATATTACAGGTGGAAGGATATGTGTAGCGCAAACGACAAACATTACTTAATTAGGGAGAGTAAGACTTCACCTAAGAACACAACGTGGATAACTGAAATGGGCTATTCGAATTGTCAATAATGGACGGCAGAAAACCATTATCAGATGCATGGTAGAGCCCTAAAATGATCTGTCAACAGTGGATGGTGTTTAATTCACCGAACGCACAGTGTACACTGGTAGAAGTAGCAGTAAAAGCAGTAGTCATTCGGACGGGAAGAACTGCATGACAAAGAGGCAGAATTCTGATTCGCCTCCTCAGATGTCGGTGCTTTTCGCAAGGGTCGTCACTGTGACTGACTGCTAAGTGATGCTAATGTCCGACTATTTGGGTCCTGGCCAATGGCAATGCCTCAAAATTCCTACGACATCTACACACATGGAATGACATAGGCGCAGCTAAATGCAATTGTAGATAACTGCCTTTAATACCAACGGATTGGAGAAGTCCTTCCGACAACCAAGCATTCCTTACTGCCACTCTCGATGATGTGCTTCGTGGGACTCTGACCCAACTTGTCGTTGATGACTTCCTAGTGGACTTTCTTAACTCCCTTCTAATAAAGCAAACCGTCTTCGACTACTGAGCGTTGCCTTCCTTTTCCTCCAGGTGACTAGCAGTTAGCAACACCGCATCCAATTCGCAGTGCCCACCAACAACCACTTACCAGCAATGCACCCACTCGACGCTTCGCTTTTTCTTTTCCCACCCCTCCCTCCTCAATTTTTCATCCTCTCCTCTCCATGTCAACGCTTCAAGCGAATGCACACATCGGTGCCGCATTCTCCCATCCACTCACAAGCCATCAATGTCGCCATGAAATCACCACACGCCTCCGACCGAATGAATGCGCCCTCCAGTTGACATCCCGCGAGCCCGCACTCATTACCTTCCAAAATGGTTTTCCCACCAACTAATCTTTGCCTTCTCGTAAAGGCAAAGCGATTGTTAAGGACGCACATCTCTCAGCAATCATGTGGTATCCCATCGAAACAGCCTACCCGTGCACCCCTTTCCCTTCACCCAACCACGGGCGAACTTTGCATGAAGTGAAACGACTAAGAGTTGCGGTGGATCCTACCTTTGCATGCCCGACTTTCGCTTGCTTTGCCACCTAAAATGTGCATATCGACGATCAGTGAATGATACTGTTGGAGTAAGTAGGAATAACTTTATAACAATTGCTAAAATGCAGCATATCATTGCCACCTTAAATCAGGCTTTGATTAGGCAGGTGTGTGATGACTTTTGAAGTACAGCGTTCACAATTCGCGTACTCAAAATGAAGTGGACTCACTGCCTTGGGAAAGGCTACTCTCAACCCAGTCACATTGAGGCAAATGCGGACGGTGTAGATTGACGTGCCATCAAGCGCAGTCTTTGTCAAGGAAAAGGAGCAAGAACGAACGAAACCCTCAACAGCCGTGACGTGCAAATTCCAGCCAACTATCTTCACATAATCTGGCAAATCCCTTGTTGCACAATCAATCATAGAATCTGCGGAGAAGCCTGGAAAGATCCGAGGACATCAGGGGATGTTCGACTCACCGTAACCCAAAGTGGCCACTGACAGCAGTGCCATTGGAAGCTGCGTGCTTTTCAAATGATAGGGTTGCATGCCGAATTAGTGAAATTCTGCTTCGTGTCAGAAGTCGCAGAATGTCCGGGTTATCGATGAGAGGGAGTGGTGAGTGGTCTTTTATATCCAACCAGATGTATCTTTGCCAATGGCAATTGTTTGTAACCTACACGCCGTCGCCGTCACCAATGCAAAGACTGAGGCCTGAAGGTGGGTGGCAGCACTGAGGCGTGCTCCTGCAAATCCAACCGGAGGAGACACTATCCACTCCAACTTGTTCCCACCTCCAAAGTAAGACTTAGGACATGCACAGTGACGTGCATATTGACAAGTATCCACCCATAGGGTGGCACTTCTATAGAAATAGTTGAATTTACTGAGACATTCACTGTGTTTACGTCAGTCGAAAACGTGCTCAAATTACAATCTTGATTGAAAACTCGGAATAATATGCCGACGTTGTCGATTTAGCGTTATACCAATATCTACCTCGCACTTGGTGCGATATTGCGAGCCAAATGCTGTGTCTCTTCCCCCGCACGATGCTAGTTCACGATTTCAGTAAAGACTTGATTTACTTTGCAGAAATGGATCCGTCAGTAATGTTGCCCCACTAGGACAAGGGAAGGCGAGCGAGGGTTCTAAGACCCTCCGTAATGCTGATACCATGAACATGGAGAAGGCAACTACGCATAAGACAATTCTGCAGCTGTACCCACGTTGTAGTGTAGTCTAAGCAACATCTCAGCTCACCTTCCCAACAGCTACCTGAACGCGGCAAATACGCGCATTCGAGTCCTTTCCAACTTCACAGAATAAAGCGATAGTCTTACCAGAAGGGAAGATGCGTTTCAGGTAGGCAGTGCTTTGACCTCAACGCATGCACCTCTCGCCTTACACCTCCTCACATCACGGAGGGGAAGCGATTGCCCGACCTCCGGTACTATATGATGCCTTGAGAACTCATGCGTTAACACCGTGGGTGATGCGTTAGCCTTTGTCCAACAGCTGCCCGGACTGAAGGACGTATTCAACACAAAACAACCTTTGCTAGGATGTCGTGATCAGATTTGCACCTTGACAGGCAAGTAAGATGTGCACTGCAGCTTTAGCTTTAATTCCTACTTTGCAAATGTTTCGCGACTTGTATGTTATTCAACACACACACACACACACGAGAATGGCGAGGCGTAGATTGGCTTTGATCAGTCATTAGGAATGCCAGTCCTAAGAAATTACAGTCGCATGACGACGACTTCGAAGGGGAGATTCGTGTGCACAGATAGTCATGGGCTTTGGTAGGGTTGAAGGAGAGAAGACGAATATGCTAAGGTGGATTTGCTTTGCGAATGCGGACAATTGTGCCATCGACCTCTTCAGCCAGAGCGTGTTGGTCGGCCACTTCACAACTCAGCCACCCTCTCTCCCATCTGCACTTCCCGTTCGCATTCCAAACAACACTTCTCCTTCTCCTCCCATTGTTGCACACATCCAATCTGCTACTGCAAACAAGCATTGGCATACATTTGGTCATAGCACCCACAAGTTGCGCTATTACAAAAACACATGCGGCCCACGAGAAAGATCACCTCCTTATTCCTCTCCTTCTTTCTTTCTTTCTTTCTTTCTTTCTTAATTTCTTTTCTTTGCATTGTTTTGATAAATATCATTTCATTTGGCGTGCGTTGTGCTGCACACACAAGCTTGTGCCGAAACGCTCCAATTTATTTACAAAACCGCGCGATTGCTCTTCCTCACGGACACGCTAAATGGTAGCCGCGAGGGCAGATTGTTTATGCAGCGTCGCATCAACTAGCATAAGTCCAAGAGAACAAACACGTTATGTCAGCATATTTCAGGATGCGTGTTTCATAGTGCTTGCAGGAATTATTTTAAATGGTCTGCTTCCTACCAGATGACGCTGCGCTCTGTTTGTGCTCGTCAGAGGAATATTGTCAATTGTACAGAATTGTTGTTAAAGTTCCTTAATGTTAATTTGTAAGATCATCGCTGAATGCGCTTTTCCTGCGGCTAAGCGCCTCATTGGAATATGACGAGTTGCCTTGACAGGTGATTCGTGGCCAACAAGTATCAAAGGCGAAATGGCATCAACTGCAGACGTGATTGTGATTTTCATCAGCACAATGCATCAAAAAATTATTTGATTTGCGTCCGTAGATAAAAAGCACTAGTGCAATGCATTGAGTGTCTTTAGTTTGTTTGATGGCCTGACTTGATGGTGCTACACACAGGTTCAGTAATTGGTAAGTTACTGATCACAATGTGCATGCATATGTGTATATGTTGCTTTCACGTCGCTCGAGCTCAATTATGCTGCCAGAATTGATGGTGAGAGCTTCAATCGATGCGTTGGCATTCCTCACTTCATTTGACTTCTTGTAACCAGTTTGGTGCTCGTCTTTACGGGAAGCCAGAATTCATGCGGATGTGGGTGCAGCGAATATCCATTGCCCTGACTAATCACTCCATCGCATCTCGCGTTGCAGAATGTGAATTGAAAATGACCAACAACAACATCTACAACATTCGGTCAAACAGATGTTGACGAGTTTATGCCTTGTTGCGTTTACATTGGAAGTAGCCGTATTCGAGTGCGAGCCAGATCATTCATTCATTCATTCATTCATTCATTCATCCATTCATTCATTCCCTTGGGGCTAAGAGGCTCGAATCATTAGGTTTAACCACTTGTAAGCGTCAGCTTCGGCCCATATTCTGTCATATTACACTCCTTCACAGGCGCAGCATTTGCATTCAGTTATCCGCTTTGAATAGGCTTCTCGAAGTAACATTACTTTGGCCCTTGGCCATGTCGCTTTGTCGTCGTCAGCTTATCCACCATGGTGCATCATGGAGAACCGTTGAATGCTTGCCTCGGTTCTGGTCGAGTCTACCATTTGTGGACAACATAGCCAATCCACCAGCTGTTCACTAAATCAGATCGGGGCATAAATATATAGGCAAGTTCAATTAAGATTGCTACTCGACTTCTTTCGATCTCATCGTGAAAGTAGCATTAGTATTGACACTGATCACACCGACGAGGCAACACGAGCGTGGTCTGCATGCAAACGTACGAGAAGACATCTTCCTGTTCCTCGTGTGATGAAAGTGTCTGCACTCGTGACTGCGATAGCGCTCGCTCGAATGCGTCCATCAATCTCTCCACTTTCCCCCAAATCGAGAATGAGATTACGTAGGAATAATTCATGTCGGTGCAACGCTAATCAAAGCATTTACTGGCAACTAATTTGACATCATTTGCATCGCTTATAGTCCTACAGTCAGTTTTTATTTTGTAAGTTGTATTCTGTCAACGAAAGACCCCAAGTCAAATGTTTGCAGGGATTCTGCAAATGTGATTATTAAATCCCACACAGTTACAACCCATTCACAGCTGAGTACTTGAAGCAGTTAGCATCGTGCCAAGCAAATAACCGTAATTTTCTCCTCATCCCTTAATCCAACTACTGCACCATGTGATTGTGCACTTTTCCATGCTGCACTTCGCACATCAACAATAGGCGCAAAACCACTGCACATGGCATAGTATGAATAACTAACGCAGTTGTCAGCTGTCACAGCCACCAGAGTTTGACAGGAATTCATAACGCGAGCAGGTCCAAATGCTACCATTAAATTCCATTCAGTAGTGTCGCAAGTACTGCATCAGGCGAACCGAAGCACACGAAGGAGAATTGCGTGGTTTACTGGCAAAGGACAATTCTTATTTCTGGAGGAGAAATGACTACCCCAGCACATCCGCCTTGCCTTCTTCCTCTCTCTGCAGCATCGATGGCACCGGCAGAAGAGGCGGAGGAAGGATAAGTGTTTTCCTTCCAGACGCATCCCAAACGTCTAATGAACTAAAGAGTTCCATAAGCGGTAGTTGCACCTCCCACCTCCCCGCGCCCAAATGAAGTCGAAGTTGCCTCTGACAACCTCATTCCCTCGTCATGATCCCTCCTAAGTGCTTGTTATTTCCTTTGCCTATGCAGAAAAGAGGGCAAGCGACCACACCTAGGCACAAATAATTTCCAACCTCGAGTTAGACTGTGGATGCATTTCACATAACCACATGTAAATAGACCCAACAATGCCAGTTCATCTAAGCAAGCAACTTACTTCGGCAAATAAAACCAAATAAATAAGTGAATAAGGGGATCCCACTATTTCTCTCTGGTGGAGAGAAAACGCGAGCACCAATCATCACCACCGACACTGTGGTCAAAGAACACCTCCAAAAGAGAGCACAGGCTTGCAAAGAGGTCACGCAGGAGGCTGAAAGGTATAGAAGTGAGATTCTAGCGCCGAAGGACGAGAATGAACGGTAGGCGCTGAAGGCTGCTCCATTTCTCCGCCAAATTTCGAGGCAGAGCAACTCGTGCACGGTTATCAAGAGGCACCTAAAACCAAAACAACCAAACATTATTTTGTCTTTCATGGATGAATATGAAAGGTGGAGTCAAACAGAGCTGATGGGATGCCGCACTCAAGCAGGATCTTTCGTCTCAGTAGCCAAGGCACAAATGACGCCTCATTGTAGAGTGTGCAGCAAAGGATTGGATATCACAAAATCTACGTCAACTAATGCGGATTCAAATAATTTGCGTTCAGAAAGACAAATTCCATGTCGCGGGAATGATTGAGAGGGGTGTCTGGTGGAAGTTACTCATGCAACACACCACATAAATGGCTGCCACTCAAGAGACCACCACAAATCCACATGAGGATGCAATGAGCAGAGGAAGGCAGCTACGAAATAACTTCACAATCGCAGACACCTCATCTCGCAAAATACCTACAAAGCCCTAGTTTGTGCACACATTTCTGACCTGATTCAAGGGCCACTATAATTGCAAACTGTTGAGGGGAAAGATACGTGGTATAGTGGCATTACAAATATCCGCTCAATCACAGCAACGATAACATGACAAAAGCTGGCGTATTGCTTTTACAGACTCGACGGAAGGTTGGAAAAAAGTAAAACGAATCCGAGTGGATTTTCTCTATTGAAACCCATGTGTGAGACAATCGTCAACGGCATTGAGAGGTTACGTGGCCTTCATCGCTGAATTAGAGCCTACACAGTTCTTTATAGGTCTTCGATGCGAGGCCATGAGTCCACACCTCGCGAAGGGCATTGACACAACTGTGCATACTATCCACATCTGTCTCCTCACCCTAAAATTCTGCACTGAAATGCCATCAACCTACGAAACACGTCAGACGTCCTGCTTCTCCCGTCCAATGACTGCCGTCATCCCAGCCGGCAGATTCGCGCCTTCGTCACTGAGCACACCTAGTGCTTAGATTCCGTTGGAGGAGAAGCCTAATTCAAGCAAGTGCACCAAGGTAATCAGTTGAAACACTTCTGTATTTCCAGCTTTGGCACCGTGTGCGATTTTCTTAGTAAATCCAATAAGGTTGATGGTTTGCCTGTCTTTCGTGCTTAGTGACAGCAATTTCGTGCCCGAACTTATTACTTGCTTGTAGATATTTGCATGCTATGATTGTGCCGTGCCGAGACTTCCTTGGAGGCGAAAGAAGGCATATTACTAGGGCAGAATATGTGTTTAGCAAACAGAGAGAGTGAAGTCGCTGGCCTGACTCGGAGGCCAGCCAACTCGGCTAGGACAAGTTGGCCACCCAAGTGACCGAACTCGAACTCGGCACTCAGATCAAATCATGTATTACAAAGATCGTGACGCCCAATGCTAAACCACTGACGATAGTCAAGAGTACGCGGTCATTTTGCAAGATGAAGCTGAATCAAGTTCAGCTGTTTGCATCTATGATTATTTGCTCTCAATGCTATAATCAATCAAGGTAGATTTAAAAGCCCTTCCTGATGCGACATGTGCAGCTGTAAAGCACTTAATCCTAAGATGAATTCCTAGTTTAATGCTGTTCAACTATGCACAGGTAAGTTGTGCAAGCTCGGAGCCTCCGTGATGGTTAGTTGATGCTGGTAAATTGCATGTTGATGACTTCTTGTGATTGCCCATGGCACATTATTACTTGAGATCGCAAGTTAGGTAAGTTATGTGCATAAATGTCCGTAAGTGATTACACTTCGTGGCGTAAAGTGAGCGTTGAACCACTTTTTGCGTTGGCGTGGTATGCGACACATGCATGCACTAGAGGTCAAGATTTTACCAATTTATGGTTCCATTCAAATGCTGGTAAGAAAGTCGGGTTAGAGGGCAGTGTGCGGCCCACTAGCATTTCTGCGTACCAAAATAGGGAGTCGCTTACCATCGCAGCCTACATGTTGTGAAACATGCATTAAACGGAGGAAGAGGCTGCCTTACCTTCTCAGCTCAGTGCAGTGACTCCTATTCTACTGGCTCACATGGAGCGTGCGTATTGCAGAGAGTGAGCATCAGTGAGGTGCTACAGAAGAGCGATCGTGTGTGCTGTTGTAGGTGAGGCAATCACGGCAGCCCAGCATGTTGCACCATGTGTGAGGCGAGGGAGCAGAGGCAAGATGTGTCCACCAGAAATTGTGACCTCAGTGCACGCAGTCATGAAATGCGCCGAGGCCACATCTAGTCTGTGAGCGTGTGCGGTCTGAGCCACTAAATAAATCACATTTCTACCAACTTCTTAGACAAAACAGCCACCTATGGTCATGACCTCCAGATGTTTCACTTCAAAGGCTCAATTCTCCTCTCGGTTTTACTGCTACGCTCTGTCTTTAGTAGCTTCGGTGAAATACACCTCTCCTTCTGTTGACAGAGCACGTGCAGACTCCAGCCCACAGTGCACAACCGAGCACAACCCCACCATTTCATTACTGCGTGTGGACAATCCCGGGTCGAACCAGTCCGCAGTGCTGGTCGTGTTTGTTTCAGTGGCACCAACGTGACTGTAAGATTCTCCAACTGTCTACACTAGTCAATGTGAGCTTTTCACCACTCTCCAATGTGCACTCAGTTTTTTTAGATCTTGCTAAAAGGAGAGCTCAGTTTAATGTAACACATGAGAATTCAGCAAGAGACTACATCACTTTTGCGGTGCGTCTGATGCAAACGCGCTCCAAATCCATTTGTCGGTGATGTCGACCGGTTTGTTGCAATGAGAAGGAGCTTAAGAAACCGACTCGAAATTATGTGGGATTGGACACGAGTGTGGCATCGCAGTGTAATTTAATCGATTGCTCATCCCCTTATTCTACACGTCATTTTGATGCGACCAATCCCTGCGATTTAGTCCTTTCCAAACTCTCAGATTAAAGAAACAATCAAATCAGGAGGAAGAGATGTGCATCGTAAAGATAGTGCCTTAAACCTCAGTTCAAGCACATCCCTCCTTACGTTGCCACATCCACCACACCATCAATAGCTCATCTCACTAGGAAAACCACATTATTTCGAACAACTGTCCGACCTCCAGTGCTTGGTGATGCACTGAAGCGTCGGTGGGAGCTGGTTCACTTGGAGCACAGCGATTGCAGTGGAGATGGGGAAAGTGGAAATGAAAAGACAGGGTAACTAGGGTCGGAAATGAGATTGAGCACCAAAATAACCTTGAGGTGTGTCAGCTCACGTTATTTATTCAGACTCGAAGTGCTTTTCCTGACGCCTTTTCAATTTCATCGACTATCAGATCTTTGCACACATCAGCTGATACGGGGAAACCGAGAATTGAGATGCACGCGTCTATGAAAAGAGACGCCGACAAGTTCAGTTGAACGTTGGGGTGCACGCCTGTTTTCACTTGTACAAAAGCAGCAAACTTTGTGACCTAAAATATGCAAATCCATGGTTAGTGCAATGACGTTGGATGCAGAATGCCTGAGAAAATAAGGTTGTAAGAGTTGCATCCATGCTTTGCGTGTTTAAAATGAAGTAGACTTACTGGATTGAGATGGATTAATAACGGACCAGTCACGTTGAAGCAAGCGCCGACGGTGTAAGGAAGCACTTCACGAACCAGACTGTTTTGAAAAGAATAAGGACAAGAGGGAACAAGATTTTTAGTGGCTTCAACCTAATATTTTCGCCTGAGAAGTGCATGTCAACAACAGGAGATATTGGACTCACTGTAACTGAAAGAGGACACTGACAGCAGTGCCACGACAAGCAGTGCACCTTTCAATTGATATAACTGCATGTCGGAGGAGTAGAGATCTGCTTCGCCCAGGCGTCGCGGTGCATAATTTGTGTTGTCGATGAGAGAGAGTGGTGGGTGATCCTTTATATCCAACCAGTTGATTCCTTGCCAAGGCAATTGCTTGCAACCTACACACCGTCACCCTCACCAATGCAATGACCGAGGCGTGAAGGTGTGAGGCAGCACTAAGGCACGCTTCTGCAAATCCATCCAGAGGAAACATCGTCCACGCCAACTTATTTCCACCTGTAAAGAGGGAGTTAGGGCTTGCACAAAGGTGTACGTATTGACGAATGTCCACCCAGAAAGTCACAGGTCCATTCAAGAATTCGGATTTAAATTCATACCTTTATGGTGCTTGGATCATTTAAACATGTGCACGCATAGTGTTTGGTATAAATCATGACAATGCTATTAAGACCGAATTGGATAAAATGAGTTCGCCTTGGTCAGATTTGGTTGGCGTATTTCGTGAACATCAGGATTTATGCCTACCAAAAGGAATAGGTCAACATTAAAGTAACGTAGGGGCAATTCCCACGTTCGAAGGCCTTTTAACAGCATAGATAGTCGTAACGCATAAAAGGCCATTAAACTGATAGTTGCTAGCATGGTGGCTGTTTACGTCGGTGAGTAGGAAAGAATGTTTTTAAGTCTAGTCACAGTCAGGAGTTGTGGCATGAAATTGGCCGCAGGAGTCGCATTCCTTAGGAGGGCTGGAAGGGCCTTTTTAGAATTTATACATCTGATTCAATGATAGAGTGCAGCAGCTAAGTTTAATTGTAGCCCAGAACATTCTTAATCCCTTTGCATACAGACCTGCTGCTCATTATTTCAATTCTTGTTATCTTACCAATTAATGGATCCGTGTGCAGCACCATCAGGTCAGGCTATCAAACAAACTAAAGACACTCAATGCATTGCGCTGGTGCTTTTTGTCTACGGATGCAAATCAAATAATTTTTGATGCATTGTGCTGATGAAAATCACGATCACGTCTGCAGTTGATGCCATTTCGCTTTTGATACTTGTTGGCCACGAATCACCTGTCAAGGCAACTCGTCATATTCCAATGAGACGCTTAGCCGCAGGAAAAAACGCATTCAGTGATGATCTTACAAATTAGCATCAAGGAACTTTAATAACAATTCTGTACAATTGACAATATTCCTCTGACGAGCACAAACAGAGCGCAGCGTCATCTGGCAGAAAGCAGACCATTTAAAATAATTCCTACAAGTACTATGAAACACGCATCCTGAAATATGCTGACATATCGTATTGGTTCTCTTGGACTTATGCTGGTTGATGCGACGCTGCATAAACAATCTGCCCTCGCGGCTACCATTTAGCGTGTCCGTGAGGAAGAGCAATCGCGCGGTTTTGTAAATAAATTGGAGCGTTTCGGCACAAGCTTGTGTGTGAAGCACAACGCACGCCTAATGAAATGATATTTATCAAAGCAATGCATTGCTGCGAATTGGATGCGGTGTTGCTAACTGCTAGTCACCTGGAGGAAAAGGAAGGCAACGCTCAGTAGTCGAAGACGGTTCGCTTTATTAGAAGGGAGTTAAGAAAGTCCACTAGGAAGTCATCAACGACAAGTTGGGTCAGAGTCCCACGAAGCACATCATCGAGGGTGGCAGTAAGGAATGCTTGGTTGTCGGAAGGACTTCTCCAATCCGTTGGTATTAAAGGCAGTTATCTGCAATTGCATTTAGCTGCGCCTACGTCATTCCATGTGTGTAGATGTCGTAGGAATTGTGAGGCATTGCCATTGGCCAGGACCCAAATAGTCGGACATTAGCATCACCTAGCAGTCAGTCACAGTGACGACCCCTGCGAAAAGCACCGACATCTGAGGAGGCGAATCAGAATTCTGCCTCTTTGTCATGCAGTTCTCCCCGTCCGAATGACTACTGCTTTTACTGCTACTTCTACCAGTGTACACTGTGCGTTCGGTGAATTAAACACCATCCACTGTTGACAGATCATTTTAGGGCTCTACCATGCATCTGATAATGGTTTTCTGCCGTCCATTATTGACAATTCGAATAGCCCATTTCAGTTATCCACGTTGTGTTCTTAGGTGAAGTCTTACTCTCCCAAATTAAGTAATGTTTATCATTTGCGCTACACATGTCCTTCCACCTGTAATATCAGAGTGCTGCAAATCACATGTTTTATTCTAGGACTTTACTTTCGATTTAATGTCGGCTAGGGCTTCACATGTTTCAGCCTTTCATGCAAAATTCATGCGCTTTTTGTTTCAGTTCACGTCATGCAGGGAACATTTATTCTGCGTGTACACACACATTCCTTCCTTCAACTCTTTCTACGCAAACCTCACTGGAGGACATCATCTGTTGAGGGCGACACTGGCAGTAGAATCGGTATATCGTTAAGGGCAGTAATGGATCCGACTGAGTTTGGTCACGTCAAAGGCCCCTATGCTAACATAGAGATCATCCAAAGGACTCGGTGGCATTGCATGCCAGTCCTGTGAAACCTCTACTTGCTCAAGTAGAGTCATGATCAACACCTCTGACACGGCAGGCTTCCATGTCGACGACAGTGCTTCGACTGCCCTTCTATCAATCTCCGCTGTGCAAGCTCCTCTCCACAGCCCACAACTGATGGCTCACTTGCTGGCGTCCCATCTATTGTTAGAAGTCACTCAAGGGATATCACGTTAGTGGTTTCATTCGGGTATCTCGAAGGCATCTACTCCCACTCCATGAGCATGTCCCTGCAGAACGGCACGATTGAGCTCGTAGCCTGAATAATGAGTATTTCTTGACTCCATGTGAGTGTTCACTAATGATGACCCATGCATCTGATTAGGACAGCTTTAGTTATGCAGTCGCAGTCAAACCATTTTAGATATTTTGCTAAAAGGGGTTATCTATTAAAAGTCTACTTTCTAAAATTTTGACTGCAGCAATCGTTTCACTTTCAAAGTAGTTAGCTGAAATTGGAAGGCCAAAACCATTAAACGAATGCGCCATCGAGTAGCGGTGCTAAGAGACCAAGTTTCACGTGAGGATACACACGTGTCTTCACGTGCATGCAAGCATTTAACTTTGCTTTCCCGATTTCCACTTTCTCCTACTACTAAAGTACGGAAAGTACTAGGGGTATGGTAGGAAATTCTCCGGAACGGAGGTTTCCCAGGTCGATCACGACTGGTTTCGCTTCCGTTTTTAAGAGCTTTCTTGCAAAACACGGCAATGTGGTGGATGCCGATGGTAGAAGTCATTCTTAGCCCTTCTGTTGGGCGTTTCGGCACAAACTTGTGTGAAGCGCTAAGCACACCTGAAAAAATATTGCTTATCACAACAATGCAAAGGAGCATTTATGCACGCACACATCCACATACAAAGAGCGATCTACAGTGCGAACTGAGTTAACCTGGGATTGTCCACACGCAATATTAGAATGAGCCAGTGTGGCTTGTGTGTGGACTCTGGACTGGCATCTTGAGGCGTTGAGACAAAAAAGGAGAGGTGGTGCCCACCATAGTTACCACAAACAGAGTGCACCAGAAACACCACATGGCGAAATAAGCTTTTGAAGTGAATCATCTGCAGATCAAAGCAATAGGAGACTGGTTTGCCTAAAAGGTGGTTGGGAGGGTTGATCATCAGTGAGTGCATTCAGATCACATGCATTAGTGGTGATCTCTCGCCCCGCTCCATCTCCTCTCAGGTGGTGAGGTGTGAATGAGTCCAGCTATTGTGTCATCTATACTGACACGCGCATCTTACCATCTTGTGACACCTCACTGATAACCCTTTCTGCGCCATAAGCTGAACCGAAAAGTGAGGGCAGCCTCTCTCATCCCAAAACGACTTATCAAACTTACTTACTCGCATTTCCAGTGCCAATCCCACTTCTGCATGCTTCTCCTCCCCACGAATTTCCGTCCCATCTTTATCCCACCGTACACACCTTGCTTCATGCAACTGCCAAATCCATTCGCCACTTTACCTCCAACTTATGGCTGCTTACAGAGCAGACTGACGTGGCCTCTCTATCGCATAATCGAGTCAAGCATGCACTCTGACCACCAAGGAGGGGAGAAAAGCGAGACTACGAAGCATCTTGGGTCATAGAACAACTTGATTCACATACAATGTGATGTCAGTGTGGGATGTTCATCGGGAATCGGATGGAGTTTTGCTAACTGCTGATCAGGTGGAGGGGAGGAAGGCAGCACCGTTCTATGGTCGACGATGGTCCGCTTCATTGAAGGGGAGTTGAGGGAGTCAATCGAATCAGATGGGTCAGAGCCGCACGAGGAGCATCACCGAGAGTGTCAGTAAGGAGGACCTGGTTATCAAGGAGCCTTCCTCCATCCATTGCTGATTGACGCACTCATCTACAAGTACATGTTACCTGAAAAAGCTGGTGCCTTAAGTGTAGCATCAGCAAAGCAAAATATCTAGGAGAGATCAATCTGGAAGCACACTTACGCAGATCTTTGTGGCAAATAATTTAATCCAGCGCTGATTTCATACAATTGCAGTGTGCAAGGGGGATGGCACAACACTTGGCTTGTTAGGCTGCGTCATGTGCGAGAAAGATACTGGTTTGTCGTTGAATCACCAATCTCCATCTACAGTTTCGATTTTTAATCAAAACTGTGTTCTTGCATAATATTGCGGTAATGCCACGCAACATGTGAGCACAAGTCCGACTGACCTAAACACAATGAAGGCCCCACTAAAATTCACCATTTTCAATAGAATTGTGACTTTTGGGACGGTTGTTCGCCAATGCACACACCTTTGTACATGTCCTAAGTCTTACTTCACAGGTGGAAGTAAGTTGGAGTGGATGATATCGCCTCTGATTGGATTTGTAGAAGTGCGCCATAGTGCTGCCACCCACCTCACGCCTCTGCCATTGCATTGGTGAAGGCGACAGTGCGTTGGTCACGAACGATTGCCATTGGCAATGACTCAAGTGGTTGGATATAAAAGATCACCCACCACTCCCTCCCACCGACAACGCCGACCACATTCTCTGACTTCTGACACGAAGCAGGACTCCACTCCTCCCGAATGCAGCTCTATCAGTTGAAAGGTGCACTGCTCGTCGTGGCACTGATGTCAGTGTTCACATTGAGTTGCGGTGAGTCCAGCATCCCCTGCTGTTGACATGCACATTTCAGGCTTCTCCGTGGATTCTCTAATTGATTTGGCAACAAGAGAACTGCTACATTATGTGAAGAACAATGGCAAAAATTTTCATGTCTTGGCTATTGGGGGTCTCGCCCGCTCCTGTCCCTTTACCTTGGCAATGAGTGGGTCCAAAGACACTTCAACCTACACCGTCGGCATTTGCTTCAACGTGACTAGGTTGGCATTAGCCCCTCCCAGTGGCGTAAGTCTTCCTTCCGCATCTCAACTGCGCAATTCGTGGATGCCAAACTTACATGCATGTTAGCACACACCTCCTTCACGGAGGCTCATTTTAAGAGAGCAACAAAGCATGCTATCTCAGAGAATAGGTGATATGCTGCCACTTTATCTCAAAACACTTCTCATTTTAGTTCGCGAAGCTAGTCGCTATTGGCCATGCAAAGTTGGATGTTTCGATGAAGGTGACCACAGGCAAGCATTCTCGGATTAAAGTGTCATTGACAGCTCCGGTCTTTGATGGCGCATCTATCTATGTGTCGTTGCTCCCCCTACCACCCTCAATGCTTAGAAATATGATAAAAACCGAAGACAAGAAATGGATCCCTAGCGCATTCGGCCTTTCCATACCAGCTTACCCCTTTAAGCATAAGATACTCAACCAAATAAGCCAAACATTAGAAAGCAAACTTCAGACCTTAATGAACAAGCATGGCTAGAGCATGTCAGGTTACTTGCATCGTTCAATCTCCCCTTATCTCCCATGTATTTGCTTTTGTCGCCACTTCCCCGACTCTGTGGTGATGAGTGTTTATTTCTTCAAAAACGCCTCCACCCCACCTCGCTTCCACCGACACTTCAGTGCTTCACCTAGTGCTGGAGGTTGGGCAGTTGTTGCAAATAAACTCTTCTTCTCAGTGCAATGGGTTGTTGAGGGTGTCGTGGGTGTGGTGGTGTAAGCAGGTACAGAGGGTGACGTCACAACAAATCCCTCACTTCTGACCAGACTGCTTCTATTTAGGCCAAGACGCCGCAGAAGACTCCAACGCGAAAGTTAGATAAGTTTGAGAAATAGAATGGGCAAGTGAGCTGAGTAGCTGCTGAGATGGCATTGCAATGAGGGAAGAGATGCAGGATCGCCTTATGCAGACATGTCCCCTCCGAGTCCATTTCTCAAATACTTCGTAAGAACAAAACCACACGGATTACTTGAATTACCCGGTGGTCGTTATTTGCGGCGATAGAGAAGTCTTTTGACCAAGAAGAGAGGCGTGGGTTAACGTACTTATAAGCAGAGTGCAGCAGAAAGGCCACGTAAAGAAGTGCGTCTTTAAAGTGAAACATCTGGTGGTCACAGCCACAGGCGGCTGTTTTTTTGAAGAGGCTGTTGGAAAGGTGACATTCAACAGGACAGACTGTAAGTGCCCACAACGCGAATGTGACATCAGCTCACTTCATAGCCACGTGAAGTTATGTCACACTTTCTAGTGGGGACGTCTTGCACCCGCTCCATCTCCTCTCACGTGGCGATGTGTGGAGGAGTCCCGCTATCGTCCCACTTATACTGACACGCGCACCTACCCTGTGACGCCTCACTGCTAATCGTTCTCTGCGACGGACTAAGCCGAGAGGTGGAGAGTTCGTCTCTACTTCCAAAACAAACTCATTCACCAAACTCATTCATCTACAGTTTAGCCTCAAAATTCCCATCCCATGCCTTTGCCTCACTGCATACATCTCGCTCTACGCAACTGTTAAATCAATCCTCCACCTAACTACTAATTTTCGACTGCTCGCATAACAAGCTGTTGTGGCGTATTCATGAAAAGTCGAGTCAAGTATGCACGTTGAAGAAATGAGGCAAGTGGGGAAAATTGAAGTCGCAATGGTCTCAAGGGCAGTAAGAGAGTATTATTGTAATGACCTGCTGGTCTTAATTATCAGTAGACTTCGGCATGGAGCTCGGAGACGTTTGTTTAGCAGCAGTAATCCGTAGATCGCTATAAGTGCAAATTCGGAGCCAATGAATTGCCAACTGATGAATCATACGTTTTGGTCAGTCAACACTCCACGCAAGGATCAAACCGTGGATGCTCATGTGCTCATGCATGCAAGCGTGTAGTAGAAAATTATCTGGTTTTGACAATGTCATACACGTTAAAATGATTCTGACACGTCGCAATAGCACCATACTTCAAAAGAGAACACCGTGATCGCATAGACCAAAGTGTAGGAAGGTTTTCAAGCACTTCTCAGGTTAGTTATGCTTTGGCAAGTAAACTCGGTCACCACAGACCACTCATTACAACCGCCGGTGTGGTGCTGGTAGATTAACCGAATAAGACGAAGCCAATACATGCCAAGTGAGCATTCAATATAAATTATCCGTCAACTTGCACACAACATCTTTCCCAACGATTCTACTCACATGAGTGACAGGTGCGTCATTGCTGCCGTCCAGGATAGATTTGGGCTGCAATAGAACACACATGATGGGCCCAAATAAACTTCCAACAAGTGTGTCACGGTGCAAATATAATCACACCATCAGTTGCTCGTTCCAGTCATCGCCATTTCATCACTCCTGGAGAAGACGCCTCATCGTGCCTTACTTGGAGCGATATGAAGGCACTGTCGGTTGTGGGGTATGCGGAGGAGCAACAAACGTAGTTTGCGAATTCGGTCAAGAGTAATATGATAGATAGGTAATGAGAAGAGTTAGTGAAACCTTTGAGTGCTGGAGCAAGGTGCGGTATGCGTTTCAATGTTTCGCCAATCATTCTTCACATACTACAAGAAGCCAATCGAAAATGAGGAGGACAAGGAGGAGGAGGAGGAAGAGGAGGAGGAGGAGAGAAGGGCTATCCGGTAACTCTTAACCAAACAGCTCACAATTCCCATTTGTGTCAAAGTCATTGAGAGGGTCAGATGTTTGCTTTGTGATTTCTTGCTCCATGGAATTCCAAAATACTAAAACTCTCGCTTCTGTTTCCTGATAATAAGAGGGAGAGCTCGCTTGTTAGTAGAGCACGAAACACGTTGTTTTGAAGATTGTTTGTTTAAAGTTTGCGATGGGTGCTTTGCATTTACACACTTGAAAAGCGCTGTGCGTTGAGCATTGGCAGAATTTCTTATGCAGTGCAAATGAAAGGGCAACAATAATGATAAATGCTAAACAAACCATCTTAGGGAAGTAAAGTAAAGTGGATAAGTTGTGAGCACACTTATGATGCTTTTACTCAAGTGAGTGTCAAATGGACTGCAATGGATCAGATGCGAGTTTCTCAGTGTCACTTTGAAGAATGTCACTTCAGAACACTGGAATTCTACCTGCATTGCCTCGCGCCTATTATTCTGACAATATTGCACAAGGATAGATTTTCCACCCTTCAAAGATCGCAAAAGCTGCTGACATTGTAATTTCTTGCCTTAATGCAGCAACCTGTGACATGTTCGTGCGACTTGTGAAAGATCAAAGACTGTCGGAGATTCCGAGACAGTCAGTGAGATTGATGGCGATAGCCCCAGCCGCCCTTACTTACATCCTAAGCTCTCGTCCCAAATGGAAGAGATTGGGGTAGTGGTTGCTTATTTAGAGCAGATTTGTGTGCTTGATCGGCATCCTCTCGAGCTCCCAATCTAACGATCAGAAGGCGCAGAACTTGAAGCCTATGATGTTTATCACCAAAGCAAGCATGTAAGCGAAAAGGAGACTGCAGTGACTGGTCACACACCCGATGAGTGATTACGCCAGCATTCTTGGTTTACTTACACGAACTACCTAGTTTTGTCCGCAAAGTGAGATCTAGTGAGCTCAAAGTACATATGCGCTTGATGTGAGTCAAACGGTAGAAGTACTGGAGTGCTCTACTCCCCAAAAGATGGTTGGCTGACTGCCATCATTTAGATACTCCCAAAGCTCAAGCAAAATGTCTACTGCAAGTGCAGGCATCCTCGCCCGCTTAGTTGGCAGCTACTCTGCTTCTGAGTAGGATGAATGTATTCAAACAAGATCTATTTGCTGTTGAAGTAAACAGATGTGCACAGCTGCAATAATGTCCTCACAAGTCAGGTGTTCATCGTGGAAATGACAACAGAAGAAGGATTGCACAGATTTGCACAGACCAATCATTACTCACTCATCATTAGAAATGTGCAATTATAAAATCGCAGCAAGCAAATTAACTAAGCTAGTTCAGTTGATTTGCTTTACCGGCTGCAAATCCACAACAAATCACCCTCACAGTGGCTCTCCTACTCAAATCTATCCAGTAGAGATGTGGGGGCTACTGATGGTAGAAAAATGAAGAAATGGGATGTTTGGTGAAAAAGGTGCTTGCTCATTTAACATGCCAAATTAGTGAACAGTTGGATTCGTGAATTAATTGCACTCCTTCATATTCAAGTCTCTCTTTCAATGAATCACATCAATATCATTACATATGCTTTGAAAATATGCCTTGACGCTGCTTCGCCGCCAGCTTCTTCTAGGTTAGGTACCCGAGAAATCGCAATCATCCACATAAACCTTCCTCTTGGTTGCAGCACACCTCTAGACGAAGTGTCATTGCACCAAATTGAGGCCGAATGCTGGCGTTAACATCGGCAATTCACACGCGACTTATTCACTGCACACACCATCGTAGTAATCGCATATACGAGATATTGAGAGGGCGCAGACAGCCGCCAATATGGGACCATGGAACAGTAAAATACATCAAAGAATCACGCTACATTAATTCAAATGTAGCATGGTTTCTTGCAAACACTTGGTTATTACGGGCAAATATATTTCTGGAGTGCATCGCGATGGTTAAACAATGATGCAAGCCTAAGGACGACGTATTTATTGTGCAAACAAACAAATCGCGATGGAAACGATCAAGTCCTGCCGAAATGTTTAGCCAACTTCCATTAAAGCAGTATTGGGCATAAGCAAGGATAAGAAGGTCAGCAAGATAATGCACTAGGGCGAGATTACTCCTTGTGAAATGCCGCGTGGTGGATTGTTTGCATTGAAGCCTTGTACAGTAAACCTCGCAGGCGTGCAGGCGAGGTAGGAAGTTGATTAGGTTACGCTGTTCCAGACTTGCATTTCTAGGGGCTGCCTCTTTTGGAACCTTCCCTCCAACATTCCGTAGGTCCCAAAAATCTCGCTCCCGTGCAATGCAACAGATGGGTCCGCACCACCGACAGAGGGCTTGCCAATGCGCATTCAGCAGTGTGCCCTCCTGAATTCGCGTGCACTACATTGAAATGGGCTTTCATCTAGCGAGATTTCAAGAAGTGAAGAAACAAATACGAGGGGTGGTGGGAAACTGACTTTGGATTATCAGGAGAGCTGGAGAAAACTATATTCACGTTGGTGACAAGGAATGCAACACGGAGGCCAAGAGCGTTTGACAGTACGGACTGAGCCAACATGGAATTGTCCCCACTCAATAATGTAGTAGCGTGGTGGTGCTCAGTTGTGCAGTATGGGATGACGGTCGGAAGTGTTAAGTCAACAGGAGTCGAGATGTAACTCACCAAATTTATCAAGGCTTTGGGGCCAAAATAGCACGAGGAGAGCTATGCCAGTGAAGTGGAACACCTGGAGGTCATAGCGATAGGTGGTTGTTCTGTCTAAGACGCTGTTAGAAATGTGGTGTACTTTGTGACCCAGACGGTACATGCTCACTGACTAGAGGTGGCCTCGACGCTGACTAGTGGAGACGTCTCGCCTCCACTCCCTCGCTTCACACGTGATGCCACGTGATGGGCTGTCGTGATTGTCTCACCCACATCGACAGCTCACCGATGGCTGCACGATGCAACAGATGGAGTTGGAGGCAGTTTCTATGCTTGCCAAAGAGGTTTTACACCAGCTCACTCCCTTTCTCACCTAACGCTTCCGCTCCGCATTAGCAGGTGCTTTCTGTGCTTCACCTACTCGAAACTGTGCCTCTCCTTATACCCCAACTGTGAACGCATGGCAACCTCTGTGTACAGTTATTTGCAATTTCTTCGTCTAATAATGCAGGCTTCATTTGTGCATCTACTCTTCAAAATGATGGCTGCAGTGCAGTCACTTGACGTTTGCTTCTGTCTTGCGGCCGAATCGCCTTCACTCGCACTCTGCTGAAATGGTGGACCTTGGAGAGCAGGCAGTGCAACAGGCAGGCACTTAACCTAGTGGCAAGAGCAGACAAAGCGAATGTCCACTTCGGCTTGAATGAAACAACTGGCAGAGGAATCAGTGGAGGGAGTGTGTGAACCTCAACTGTGCCTTGCTAGTCAAATGAGATGGCTTGAATGAACTACCGATTGCTTGCTTAGAGACAGGGAGCATTACGTGGAGAGGGGGATCCCCAGACCCGGTTGAATGGAAGAAGCACTGCAGACTGGTAACAACGATCCGCGTGTGGTGTCAAAAGTGCCACAAGGGTCATCAAATGCTCTCATTGGCAAGAAGTGGCGGATGTGTGCTACATGAAGTGGTTACTGAGTTGTGGCATGCATCAACATCAAGGCTACGTGTTTTGTCCACCTTCCGCCTTACTTTGCCGTTGCGACTCAAGTTGTGGCAAAAATTGCACCGATTGACAAGTTAATGAATTTGTCAAATGCAAAGCACGCCACCTTCATGACGTAGACTCGATGTTTGCACTGATTTTTGCGATAAGTTATGGGGAATCGCAGAAGTGAAGATGATATTCTATCTGGCGATCAGTGATTTTCGTCATCAAATCAGCGCAACAATGCAGAAGGTTGAAGACATCGAAGTGCTTGATTTGCAGGAATGCGTTTGGAAAACGTCTTTTTCGGTGGCATGTGGGACACTGAGGCGGCACCAGCAATTACCCATTTGAGCTTTCTTCATGCTGAATCCACCCACTTTCTCGCAAATCCTTTTCCTTCCCTGAATGTTATACCGCTTTTCCTTCACCTACCCATGATCTTCTGCCTGTGCGCTCATCAGTTGGGACCTGCGACTGCAGTGGTCACAAACCGACCACTGCTCTTGAGTCATTTGCCGCTAGTAGTAGTGTGATACAGAGGATTTGCCTTTAAACCCACAACCCTGTTCTTCATAATCGCTCTCATCCTATCCCTAACTTGGGAAACTCTTGGCATTAAAGTCGTTTTGCACAAACATGTCAATGAGTAGTTGCAATATTATGAAGTAGAGTTTTACGAGTCATGCCTCCTCAAGAATGTGTATCAACGAAACGGGACTCTCGATGACGCTTCAACGTGTCGTAAGTTGAGTCCAAGTAAAAATCATGCGCTTAAGACATGCTCAGTAAGCACGATAGAAGAAGCATGATGAACGTGGAATCTCAACACTCTAAACTGTGTCAACAAACTGCCCCACATCTCATGGGAATCAACTTTTACTTCTCCTGAAGCGTCGATTACAGATTGAAGTCTACTTAACTTGTGCGTTGCCGATGGTGCATTGTAGGTGCCGGATTGTATAGCTAGCATACAATTGTAGATGAATGCCTTGAATAGTGATGGGTCGGAAGGGCTTTCTGATGACCAAGCACTCCTCACTGGCACTCAGTGATACGTTTCGCAAATCTCTGACCCAGATTATCATTGAGGACTTTCCAGCGGACTTCCTTAAATCCTCTTTAATGAAGCAAATCCTCTTCGACTACTGAGTGTTGCCGATTTCCATCCCCTCCATACGACTAGCTGGTAGCAACAACGCATCCGATTCACTGTGCCCACCACCAACCACCTACTAGCGCTGCATCTACACGGCATCTCTCCTTCTACTAGCCCCACGCACCCTCAATCCTGCCTCCCTCTCCCCTCCATGTCAACTCTTTAAGCGAATACACACATCTATTCAGCACTTCCCGATTCACTCACAGGACATTGATTTCCCCATGAAATCACCACACGCCTCCAATCGAGTGAATGCACTCTTCACTTGAAACCCCACGATCCCATACTTCTTTTCTTCCAAAGTTATCTGCCCACAGACTAATCTTTGCGTTCTCGTATAATCAAAGCAATTTGTATGAGCACACACCTCTACACAATCACTTGTCATCCCATTGAAACAACCAACCCTAGTACCCCCTTCCTCTTCACTCAACCACGGGTGAATCCCACATGGAGTGGAATAAATTATACTTGAGATGTGTTCTGGTGCAGGCAAAATTAGAAGAAGAAGTGGTCCGCAACCTGTTGATTTGTGGAAGGAGAATACTGTACACGAGAAACCACAGCAGTTCTACAGATAAGGCAAACTGCAATGATGTGGAGAGTGACAGCATCACAAGTAGTTGCCGACGTGAGGAACGGCGTGGACGCAGAAGGGGGAGCAGGAGACCTTGGAGGACTCAGTGTGGCTGGCATAACTCGCACGTGCCACCCTGTCCTGCTAGCGGCCACCACACCTGAAAGAGGTTTGAAAGGGAAAAATCACAGAGGGAACAAGAGTTTGTTGCTCGATACCAAGCCGCAATCAGTCAATCCATCCACCCAAGAGAACCGAGGTTAACGCTCAGCGTTTCAGCCAGCTGATAATGCACACATGGAGGGAGAATGCGCGAGGCAACACCTCACACAGCCTAATATGAGCAGGAACTCATAGCGAGAGCAGATTCCATCACTGCCGTTAAGCTTCACTTAGTAGTGCTGCAGGTAGTGCATCTGGCGAACCAAAGCACACAAAATAAAACTGGTTGTTTACTGGCGAGGAACAATTCTCACCTCTGAAGGACGAACCACTACTCTAACACATCTGGCTCGCCTTCTCCCTCTCACTACAGCATTGATGGCACCAGCAGAAGTGATGGTGGAACGAGAAGCGTCGTCATCCCAAATGCGTCCCAAATGTCTGAAATCTAAAGAGTTCCATAAGTGGCCGTTACATCTGCTATGCCTCTGCGTCCAACTGTAATCAAGGTAGCGCCTGACAGCCTCTTTTCATTGTCATGACCCTCAAATCACTTGTTATTTCCTCCATCTACACAGAAAATTGGCAAACGAATGCACTCAAACAAAAATAGTTTACGGCCTCGAATAAGCCTGTGAATGCATACCTTTGTAGTGCTGTGACACACAACACTAAGTGGGAAGAAAGTCACAGCACCATCACGGATCCCTGGTGCACATGCTGTGTGAGTGCCTCCTCCTCCTACAACGTTAGTCGAGGCGGTGAGCCACAGCGTTGATGCCTGCCCATCAGTAGGTGCGGAATTCAAGAGTCACCCATCGGCATATAGTTGAATAATTTGATCCGCATATAAAGCCACTTTTGCAATACCCGCTGATTTCACGCTTGAGTGACAACTACGCTAGTCATGTGGAATAAATAGCAATTCCACACTCCATGCAATATAAAGCGCTTAGACTCCCCTCGTTTGAATTGCACAAATACTTATTCGTCATTGGTGCAGCCAAGGGTACCGAAAGCTCTGCTAGTGAATTACTGAGTGGTAGGGTGCAAGTTCAGCTATCGTTTGCGAACCACCTCCATCAATCCTTGCCTAGTCGCCGCGTGAAGCGCAGTGACAATGGGGTCAGCCAGCTCCTCGGATGATATCTATCCTTTTGCCAAGTTGTCAATAGACGCGGCGTGATGAAGGGAGGTGTGGAGATCTCTCACTCCCCTTCCAGACAGACCTTTCAAACAGTAGTGTGCAGAGTTGTGAGTCGTGGCACGTCCTACGATATGAGATGAGTTGACGGCACAACAGTGCATGATGCCACACCCGGAAGAAGAAGAGAGCATTGGTGTTTGTCGCCATCATTTCCGGATTTGTATCCACTAAGCTGGACGGTCTGAGTTTGACCAAACTGGCTACTTAAAATGAAACTGAATCTGAGACAGTTAGAGTGGGTCTCTTGTGAATGTAGAAGTCCCCAGCAGCATCAAGCGGTTCGGTGGAACAAATTACACATTTGACCAAAACAGACGAAACAGACGATGGTGCACTGGGGGCAAACTACTTCAGTGTGGAAAAGTTATGGCCAGCTTCATTTGGTTGCATGTTAGACTTTGCGTCTAGATAATGGAACAGGGTGATTATGTTCCTCATATTTGACCCCACCAACCGGTTCGCTGGTTGGCAGACCATTCCACACTAATCGTTGTTCTCCTTTTAGCGTTGCACTGCATCTCATGGGCACGCACACACACACAAACTCACTGGTACCGCTCTATGTGCGTTCACTCTGCAAGATCTCGCAAATATATTTGCACCATTTTCGTGTCACTTAGAGGACATTTGAAATGACCAGACCAGATTCGGTTTCTCAACCTTGCACGAATGCAAATCTACTTCAACTGTATGCGCAACGACGCGTCGCAACGATCTGCCAAGCAGAAAACGTAAAAAGTAGTTTGTGAAAGCAAGGTAGAACGCTAGAAGCCTTCCAATCATAAGAGAGCGAAAAAAGCGAAACTGTTTTTAACGATCCTTAGTTAGTGAATTAGTGGATGCATTTCAAGAGGGTAAGTCTCCACTACAACCAGTAGAGAAGTCCTGGCAACCACAATTGAAGGTTGGGTTTGAATGTCATATTAGCCTTATCGTAGATCGCCATGAATGAATACGTCGTGCTTGTATGGAGTCCAACAATGGGCTCCCGTGACTGCGTCGGTTGTGCTACATCCCATCCCTTCCCTTCGCCACACCTATTCCGCCTGCGTTGCCTTGCATACAAGCGTGTTGTCGAAGCCCCATTCGCTTCGCTTACAATGGCATTGCAAGCTTTTACTTAATTTTATTAACTAACTTGTGCAAAATCATGCATCGTACGCAGGGACACGGCTTCTTCTACACTCTAATAGCGGAATCTCTTTTGCAGTGGCATGATTGATGCTCTGTGAATTTGTGAGAGCAAAGGGACAATGATTCCATTGTGCTCACCACTTAGATGCTGCTGGTATTTTGTGCAGTAGCAAGAGCTTTTCCAGTCTCCCTGAGCTGATGCCATGCAACTCTCTTCAGTTCCTCCTGCCACACTACCCGCCCACCCACCTCTACTCAATGCACATAACACACGTGCTTCCAGACTCGCATGCCTCACTTGGACACCAGATCTTTCCCACACCCACAATATTCGTGCAGCCTCAAGGATTACTAGCGTCTAAATGGCCGGGACACGGATATCTGGATCTGTGAAAGTTCAGCACAAAATAACCAGAAAACTAATGCGAAACATGTATCTTATCAACCCACTGCCTGAAATTCAATGCTCACGCAGAATTCCAGCCAGATAACCTCCTCCACTTCATCGTATTACCAGCTTCATGAAATCTACTCATGAAACTGCCTAAAGGTGCTCAAATTTTGTGAAATGCTGCTCATAACTAGTCAAGCATATGGTGATGGGATGCGAAATACTACTCAAACGGCAAAGTAAATCCAAACAAGTACATTTGAAAGCACATGAACTTGCACGTGTGTAGAAGCTAGTGGACGAGAGAGCACAAGCGCCTTGCCCCACCTGCCAGGTCGACTAACGACTTAAAAGCGTTTGATGACTTCAAGCGTCTAGCACAACATCGTTTCATTTGACCGCATTAACATTACACGCTATTGTTTGCAATGAAATTATGCTCTGGCGTCTATTAATGTTAGCAAATCTTCATTCATTCTTAAGTTACTGTGCAAACAACTAAATCTCTAACAATAAATGTGTAAAATGTCCGCCTTGTATTTTTTCAAACAATCAACTTAGATAGCGCTAACGTCGGAAAAACTTTTGCAGCCTTTAAAAGTTGCTTCATTTTACACCAATGGAGTGCAAAATAATTCAAGCATACCACTGAGAAGGGCAACAAAGCGTCGTTAAAGCTCAGGCTGAATCCGAGAAAAGAAATAAAAGGGGAAAATCAGCCAAAGTTTCAGCCAAATCACCCACAATAGTCGCTAATCTAGAACAACCGTTTGTGTTGTGTCTGCTAACCAAGCCTCCAATAGCTAAGACATAGAAATTTTTTGCAATTTTTCTTTACGTAATCTAGCAGTGGTCTCTATGCCAAATCAATTAGAGATTCCACAGAGAAGCCTGGAAAGGGATCGTCAGCAACAGGGGACGTTGGACTCACCGTAACTCAATGTGAACACTGACAGCAGTGCCACGACAGGCAGTATCCCTCTCAACTGGTAGCGCTGCATGTGGGAGGAGTGAAGACCTGCTTCGTGTCAGAAGTCACAGAATGTCGTCCGTGTTGCCGGTGAGAGGGAGTGGTGGGTGGTCTTTTATATCCAACTACTTGAGTCATTGCCAATGGCAATCGTTCGTGACCCACGCACTGTCGCCTTCACCAATGCAATGGCAGAGGCGTGAAGGTGGGTGGTGGGTGGCAGCACTATAGCGTGCTCCTGCAAATACAACCAGAGGAGACATCGTCCCCTCCAACTTGTTTCCGCCTCTAAAGTAAGACTTAGGGCACCCAAATTCACAAGTGTAGAGAAAGCGTTGAATTTTGTTGAGATCTTCATTGTGTTTAGGCCAGTCAGGAATGTGCTCACCTGTTACGTGACGTTGCCAGCTAGCATGCACCCGTAGATGGACGCAGTTATTAGCAATGGATTGAGGAAGGTCCTCTGATGACCAGGCATTCCTCACTCACACTCTTGGTGATGCGCTTCGTGAGACTCTGGCCCAATTTGTCGTCATAGACCCATCCGAGTCGTTTGACTTCCTGGCTGTCTCGCTTAACCCCTCATCAATGAAGCGGTTCATCTTCAACTACTGAACGCTGCTGACTTCCTACCTCTATCTGACTAGCAGTTAGTGACATTCCATCTAATTCACAATGACCATCGCCCACTGTCACCACGTTTGATGAGAGTGCGGTTGTTCCGCGACTCAAGATGCTTCTCAGTCTCGCCTTCCTCCTCTCTTTGGTGGTCGAGGTGCATGCATGACTCCATTCTTTGATAGATAAGCTATGGTAACCTGCTCTGTAAGCACCACTAAATTACAGATTGAGTGAAGAATAGTTTTGACAGTTGCATGAAGCAAAGTGTGTGCCGTGGGATGGAGATGGGATGGGAATCTGTGCGGAGAGGAGGCATGCAGAAGTGAGATTGGTAAGAAAATGCGAGTAAGTGAGTTTATTAAGTCTATTTGGGACGAAAGAGGCTGCATTAACCCTTCGGCTAATCAGTGAGGTGTCACGAGGTGGTAAGATGCGTGTGTCGGTATGGGTGGGGCAATAGCGGCACTCCACATCACACCGCATGGAGGGAGATGGAGTGGAGGCCAGAGCTCATCACTTATGGGTGTGGTTTGAGTGCACACGCCTAGGCTAAACGCCTGCCTATTGTTTTGACCTTTCTGATGTTTCACTTCAAAAGGCTCAATTCTCCACGCGGTGTTTCTGCTGCACTCTCTTCGTAGTAATTATAATGAGCTCCATCCCTCCTTTTGTTGGCAGAAATTCACAAGACGCTGGAGACGTTATCCACTCTAACTTATTTCCACCTGTTAAGTACGACCCAGGACAAGTACATTGGTGTGCCTATTGACGAGTATTCGCCCAAAAGGTCAACATTCTTTTAAAAATGCTGTATTTCATTGAGGCATTCATTGCGTTGAGATCAGTCGGATGGAGCACGGTGGCAATTAAAAGTGTAAACTTGAGGTAAGGGTTATTGATTTAGCATGAAACTAGTGTGCGTCTAGCACCTGACGCGGCCTAACTAGCCAAATGCTGTGCCTCTCCACAGCACGCCAGCTCAGATTCAACAATAAGCACCTGCGTGTCTTTCCACTGTTGCATGTAGACTATCCCTAGTTGATTCAGTTTGTGCTATCAGTCGCTCTTCGGCATCGTGTTGCACTCCTTTTAATACTAGTGCTTGCAAATTCCTCATACTGTCTCAGCAAACACTTACTTGCTTGTCGGAATCTTGCTAGATCAAAGCCCACTTCAATGTACTACACACGAAATTAGAAGGTCACACTGTTTTAACCTACAGTCACTTAATATGTATTGGAAATCCTCTCTGCCTGTGGTGTTAAACCACTTTTACATTGAGCGAAAGCAAGAGTTTTGGCATCCTACGAGTTGTCGAAAATTAAACACGGAAGAAGCATCTACACATAAAGCCATTCTGCAGCTGTGTCTACGATGTAGTGTAGTCCACACAATCACTCAGTTCACCCTCTCAGTAGTTGCCTAACAGTGACCAACACGCACGTTAAAGCCCTTCCAACCTCACAGGCTAAAGTGATGGTCTAACAAAAAGGAGAAGATGCGGTTTGAGAAGACAGTGCTTCGGTCTCACTGCAAGCACCTCCCTCCTAACACCGGCACACACACCACACCATCAATAACCCATTCCACTGAGAAGAACAATTGTTTTCTAGCATCATTCCGATCTCCAGTGCTATATGATGGACTGAAGCGTCGGTGAAAGTCTACTTTCAGTTCAGCTTCGGTACACGCGTCTGTCTTTACTTGCACAGATACATCCACATTCGTTTGCCTGATTTTGACTCGCTTTGCTGCCTAAAAAATGCAAATCGACGGTCACTGGAATGTACTGCCGGAGTAAGTAGAAATAAAATCATTTCAATCATCAAACTGCAAAATTCCATTACCCGCTTAAGTCAGGGCTTAATGAAGGAGGTGTGTGGCGATGTGGTTGTAAGTTTGGCATCCACAAATCACCTATATGAAATGACGGTGTAAGCTGACGTGCCATCGACTGCAGTATTTTGCAAGGACAAGTGTCAATAAATTGGGCATGGAATTGTCTGCCACATGGTTTTACACATGTTAGTAGATCCCTTGCCTTTCCACGAGGAAGTCTGGAAAGTGCTTGTCAACAGAAGAGATGCCGGACTCACCATGACTCAAAGAGGACACTGACAGCAGTGCCACGAAAAGCTGTATGCTTTTCAACAGAAAAGTAAGACCTAGGGCATGTGCAGGAGTGCGCGAATGGAGAACATCCACCTAAAAAGTCGCAATTCTATTAAAAGTTGGGGAGTAGTGAGACCCTCATTGCGTATGGGTCAGTCGAATATGTGATCACGTGTTACGCGACATCACCAGCTAACATGCACTTGTAGCTGAATGCGTTTATCAGCAGTGGATGAAGGGAGGTCCTCTGATGACCAGGCATTCCTTACTCACGCTCTCGGTGATGCGCTTCGTGAGGCTCCAACCCAGCTCCTCATTCCTGACTCCTCTGATCCGTTTGACTTCCTCACTGACTCCCTCAACTCCTCTTCAATGAAGCTAACCATCTTCGACCACTGAACGTTGTCGCCTTCCTCTTCTCTGTCTCACTAGCAGTTAGAAGCAGCCCGTCCAATTCACTATTAACATCCCACACTGACATCACACTTTATGCAAATCAGGTTGTTCTATGGTCCAAGATGCTTCGTAGTCTCGATTTTCTCCCCTCTTTGCTAATCAAAGTGCATGCTTGACTCGACTATGTAATTGTAAAGCTACGTTAACTTGCTCTGTAAGCATTCATTTGTTAGAGATTGAGTGGAGGTTAGAAATGGCAGTTGCATGAAGCAAGGTGTGTGCAGTGGGATAAGGATGGGACGGAAATTTGTGGGGAGGGCAAGCAAGGTGAATTGGGATTGGGTCAGGGAATGCGAGGGAGTGAGTTTGCTAAGTCTTGTTGGGGTGAGAGAAGCTGCCCTCGCTTTGCAGCTTAGCTTGTTGCAGAAAAGGATTATCAGTGAGGTGTAACGAGGTGATAAGATGCGCGTGTCGGTATGGGTGGGAGAATAGCGGCACTCCTTCACATCTCACCACGTGGGACGAGATGGAGCGGAGGCGGGAGGTCGACACTCCTAGGTGTGGTCTGAGTGCACTCACTGATGAGCATCCTTTCCATCCGCCTCTTGGACAAACCAGCCGCCTATTGTTTTGATCTGCAGATGTTCCACTTCAAAGACTCAATTCTCCACGTGGTGTTTCTGCTGCACTCCCTTTGTAGTAATCATGGTGGGCTTCAACTCTCCTCCTGTTAGACTGAACAATGCAAGACACCAGCCGAGAGTGCAAATTAAGCACCACCACTTCATTCCAACATTGCGTGTGGACAGTATGGGGTTAATTCTGCCCACAGTGTCGACCGCTCCTCGCCTCCATGTTGCACTCCTTACCGACAACCTTAGGTTTAGCTAGGCCGACGAGTGATGGGAGGCGCTATTCTTTTGCAGAATGGTGGCTGCCATTATCATCAATCGCTGTGATTCCGTGATTGCTGATAGGTCGTGTTTACATTCGGAGATGAATGCCCTTATCCCCTTACACATGTCACCTTCATCGTCAACTTTTTTTCGGCTCCTCAGTCTTTTATAGCAAACTGGCGTCAATTTCGATAAGTCATGAAGAAGCAGTCGACAGTTTTGAATCCAACTACGAGACCCAAAGACAGTGAAAATCGGGCATGCAAAGGTAGATGCAACTATGCAAGTGAAAACAGGCGCGCGGACTGAAGTTAGGCTAAAAATGCTGGCATCTGTTTTCATAAACGCATTCGGCTAAATTTTTAGTGTTTCTGTACCATCTGATACCTTTGAAACTAGGATAATTGGTTAAACCAGTGACGCGCCAGAGAACGCACTTCAAGGCCTAGTAGGTAATCTTCCCTGACACACGCCATATTCACTGCACTGTTCAATTCCGCCCCGATTCTTGCTTTTCTTATCTTCCTATTTCCGCCTTCCCATCTTCACCGCAATCGCTGTACACCCATAGCCCAATAATGCCTCCAACTCAAGCAGCTTCCACCGACATTACAGTGCATCACACAGTACTAATGGTCAAACAGTTGTTCGACTTATGCTCTTCTTAGCAGTGAAATGAGTTGTCCATGGTGTGGTGGTTGCGTTGATGAAATGAGACCGAAGTACTGTCCTCTCAAATCGTCTCTTCTCCTTCTGCTGTCTGTCGTTCCTTAGGCATCGACTGGCACCCACCGCACACGAATGCTGCTACCGAGTTATCAGCAAGTCAATTCCGTGTAGCCGTAGCTGCGTTGTGGTTGTCGGGGAGGAAAGGAGACAGAAAATCCATTACAACTGCCCATCCCCATCAAATAAGATGTTACACTATTGCAACAGTAGTTTTTTGTCGTTACTTTGAATTCTACTTCGCAAAACTTTTTAAGAAAGTAGGCACCTTTTGTGGAGAGCTGAATGCATTTTGATACGATGATTCTTTCGCCAATGCAGATTGTTGGAGAAGTCTCAAGCACTCACAACGGTCTCTCTCACTTGACGGGATGACGCGAGATGAGACAACTCAACAGTCAGTTGGCTGGCATAACTGGAGCCCAACACTGTTAGCACAAACCAGTGGCTCCACCAAGAGCTAGTAATCGCCAAATCTCAATGGAAGTTGTTAGTTATTACTTGCCTTTTAACTTATCGTCTTCCTGTATTTCGAGGGCTACTACTCACTGCATAACTAACTTTCAGCGTGCATTGTAGCATAGTGTAAAGCATTAGCATTTTTAAAATGAGAATGGTACAACTTAATATGGAAATTAAAGAGGAGTATTGGACTTCAGTTCAAAGCTGTGGCCCTCATCTATTACACTAGTGGCAATGAGTGCATCTTCTGTCAACACCGAGGTCGAATGTGGATGCTTTGCTCTGAATGCAGCAGCACTTCAGACCTGCCCACTTGTGCACGATCCCGCAGGTTCGTTTTAAACACAGAGAGAGCAATAGAAAGAGACAGTCTAATGTTAAAAATACCGGCACGTGCATCTTACCTTGTGACACCTCATTGATAATCGTTCTCCGCAACAGGCAAAGTCAAGAGGTGGAGGGGTCGTCCTTAATGCTAAAATAGATTAACTAAACTGCGTACATTGCAGTGCAGCAGAAATACCAGCTGATGAATTATGCCCTGTAATTAGCTAACTCCCCACGCAGAAAATCGAACCATTGATGTTGAGGGGCTCACGCATGTGGGCGTGCGGAAAGAATCAGTCCCAACTAATTACGCATTGTCTCACCAACCGCGTTCATACCAGCATATCAATGGCGCCGTCAACTTAACAAGCTCTTGACCTCAACGCCAAAGCACCCAACATTTCATCATCCACCTCATTCCACAAATTGCTAACTCACGAGTAGGCATGTGAACAATTAACTTGCCTACCTTGCAATCTCAAGTAGTAGTGTGCCGTAGGCAATTGCAATAGGAGGCGTTGTCAACGTGCTCTTTATTGAGAGAGTGATCGAGGAGACAACTTGTCAGCCTCCATTACCACCTCGAAGGTTTGAACTTCACATGATCCACTTGTGCATGATTAATAGACATTGGAATCAATGAGAGATCCAAGCATCGACTTGATTCGAATTTGCGCACACTCCATCTAGGCGTGCTTCTTAATCCACTTCACATGATTAGAGCATTGGCAGCAGACAATCATGGATGCAAGTAACAGACCCATTGTAGGCATCGTCTCGCAAAGCATTAGCATGGTCTTGGCCCCTCGTCAAATGTGTGATGCTTTGTTTGTTTGCCTTCCGCTTTCTGTTACGGTCACTTAGAGTGGTCACGTTGCCCTAGCTGGAGGAGCTGGTTTTGGACCATGCCAGTAGTCTATTTGATCCCTTTGTCTGCTGAACATTCGTATTCTGCCCTTGTATTATGCCTCCATTGCCCGAATGGACGCTGTACGTGTGGCAGCGATTAGTGGACTCGGCTCCAACAGATTCCTATTCAAATCTATACCGTCCGTGACAAACTGTAGCAGTGCGAAAGAAGCGCATGTGCTACGGTTGGGAGGATCTCTGACATCGCACAACGGAAGGGCTGAGAATGGCGTCCACCTTCGGCGTCTACCGCATCCCCGTGTTCTGCAAGAAGGCTATTAACATGGAAGCGACGCACACTTCACCTACATCAAGCCTCGACTGCAAATGGCAATGTAGTAATTTTCGTACTTTAGGAGTGGGGAAAGTGAGGATCGGGAAGGCAAAGTTGAATGTTTCTGTGCACGTGAAGACAGGCGTGCCTCATTGGGTGACGCCTACGTCCATATTTTGAGCGTTTCGTTTTCAGCTAACCATTTCAGAAACACAATAATTGTTGTAGTCAGATATTTTTACAGAGCAAGCTTTAAATAGATCATTTCTTCCAACGAAGCATCCGAAGTGGTTTGACTGTGACTGCTTAACTAAAATAGCCTTAATCAGATGTGCGAGCTATCGTTCATGTACACCCACACGGGGTCTAGACAAACTCATTAATCAGGCTACGAGCTCAATGGTGCCGCTCTGCAAGAACGTGCTCATGGAGTAAGAGCAGATGCCTTCAAGACATCCCAATGGAACTGCTTTCGTGGTACTCGTTGAGTGACTTTTGGCAATAGATGAGACGCCTACGAGTGGGCCATCAGTTGTGGACTGCGGAGAGGAGCTAACACAGCGGAGATCGATAGAGGAGGCATTTGAAACAATGTCATCGACATGAAAACCTGTCGTGTCAGAGGCGTTGATCGTGACTGTGCTCGAGCAGGCAAAGGCTTCACAGGAATAGTATGCAATACCACCGAATCCTTTGGATGACCTCTAGGTTAGAATGGGAGTGGATGGTTCGGGAAAGTAGAGAGATATGCTGTGGATGCAGTGCTAACAAGTGGTTGGTGGTGGGCGATCTTAGCCATCTCTAATTGCCCTTCATCAGATGCGTGTCTCAACCAAAAGTTTCAAGGAAGGCCTATTTAAGGTACTTTAGTAGGATGTCTGCAGTAAAAATTGGTGGCCACCAACCGCAAATGTGCAGGTGAATCCAATCAGAAACATAAACGCAGACAATAGTGTCGTAAGAGAGTGTTTATATCACTCTCGCGATAAGGCCTACTGGTCCATCACGTGCCCAAAATCTTTCAATTGGGCACCGTAATGCACATAAGTAATGTGCTCCAACTTAATTATCATCAGCAGCAAAGTATATTTGATGAGCACTCACCACGCGAATGATGGAGAGTGGTTGGTGTTATGGGAAAGGCAGAGTGGGGTGTCCCAAGCGCAGAGGCAAGGTTTGATGATTCGGGCATATCGGCGGCAGACTGTGCCTCTCCAAACTGCTTGCTGATGGTCTCGCTCGTAAAGCAGCCGTTGTGGTGTGAATTGGTGAGCATGGTGGTAGTTGACTGTTTTAATTAATCGAAATTATTTCACCGACTGGAGATGGTGATACGATGCATTTACATGCAGAAAAGTATTCCATCATGCTAGATAGGCTTTGAAGTTGTTACCTATTCAGACGTTTGAATGAACTGGTGAGGGCGAGACAATAATCATGTGACAACTTACGCTCCTTTGTCCTGTCAACGCTGCCGATCGCAAAAGCAACTTAGCACCTTAGGTCTGTGGATGAATTTATTTCTACCCTAAAATGAGTATTGTGAACAAACGGTAAGAGACGGAAGCACAGCCGCATCGCACCCACTTAATTCGATTGGGATGAGGCCGTCTTCTTCCAAATTATGCAGTTTAAACACGCAGCCGAAGCATGGCAGAAGGATTTGCTTAATTGACAGGCTTGCCTACGGCCTAATTTTTCGCAGCCCTATGCTCTACAATTTAGCCGTCAGAAAGAAGATTAGCTAACCGATGGGAATGCAGACAGACGCAAGCTTAGAATTCCAGGCTGTAATGCCTACCACATGAAGAAAAGATTCATAATTTGATACGCCAGATGATTTGTTGGAAGAAAGTGCCGAAATAAACGCATCTATGGACGTTTCCAGGAGAATGTGAAGAGTCTGCAAAGAAAAGCCTGTGAGTGAACTGGGTTTCACAACTAAAACGCATGCGGGCTTGACACACAGCCCCTTCAAATACCTACACCATTCTGAATGGAGCTTGTGGCGCGTCGAGCGGCAACCTCTGCCTCTACAGTGTAGCCCTGGCAAAAAAATGTAAAGCCTGTCAAAGTAGTCGGCTTATGGGTGTTGTGGCACCTGGTTTACTACGACAACTGTTTACGCGAAAAAAGACAAATTTCAGATTCTGCAGTCCAACGCAAAGGCTGGTTACGTAAAATCCTGACGACTGTGTTAGCTGATGTCGATGCGGTCCTCATTGCACCTCTCGGGTTGATACATTCATGCGGAGGACGAGCTGAGCCCTCTCTGAGATGAAATTGGCGTTTAAAATTGGGAAGCTGGCGCTTATTGGTCCGTGCGATACGTTTTATATGATGTTTTGATAAGCAGGTTGAGAGAGAAATATCTCTGATGCGAAGAGGTAGATGGTTCTGTAGTGGTGAAGGTAAAAAAAGGCGTTGTAAGTTCTCGTTGAAAAGGGCAAAATATACCATTTTTAAAAGAACAAGGTGTTGCACATTTGTTAAGGGATTGACGACACCATGAACAGTGAATGAAAGCTTGCATGGTGCTGCTTTAAGGAAGTTGTTAGGATTAAGCACTGACGTCAGGTCCACGAGCACTAACAATCCATTGGAGACACGGTGAGAAAGGCTAACATCTTTTAACATAACATGAAAGACGACTTTTAGACTCTCCCTTGACAGATTAATTTTGCGGATGCGTTTACGTGGCTAGTGCCTCGAAATCCCACCATACCACATGAAATACGATGGCTTCCTCTAGCTTACCTTCTGGATTCGAGAGGCTGAATTCAGGAAGGCCGAAAAGAAAGACAACGAGAACCATACTCCCCATCGATGTATCAAAGCAAAAAGAAGGCAAACTTGCACAACGAAATGAGCCAACATGCCAGTAGGCAGGAGAGCCAACAGAGGAAACTCGACCTTGAAACCTGTGGTAACCGTGCGTGGTTGTTACAGGCGCGACTAGGTTTATTCTGAGCGCCATTAAGCGATGCGACCGTCAGTTGTCTCCGAGGGAGGAGCCAGTGGTTCTCCCAACGCCTATTAGGTTGCCCACCAATCTGCCAGGGTTGGTAAGGCGACCTTTTATGGCCGTTCTTGCGGTATTAACAGCGCGTAGGAATAGAAGACCCTCTTCCTTACGCTGGGATTATCAAGGAAGCCTGACACAGACCTCAACGCTGGGTCTGCAGTGTTTCGAAACAGCTCCCTTCCGATCTCTTTTGAATCTTCCTCTTTGCAAGAAAAATGGTTGTTTTTATGGTGAGACTGTTAAAAGCACCAAGGCATTGGGACTGGTCCCAGTGAGTTGCATAGCTTCCCTGCTAACGAATTCGTTCATTTCCCACTTTTCTTTCAGAGGATTAGCCAAGAGCCACTCTCTTGATTTTGATTGTTTTAATCGATCACTGGTGCTTTTACTACCAAGCTGACGAGTTTGACCGATATGGTAGCTCAAAATTTGAGGAAAGATGGCTGATCCCTCATGATAAGAACAATCTACTACTAATTTTAGTGCTTACAATTGCTTTGTCTGCTTGCAGGCAGATAGTGCCAACTTAAACATCACCTGTCACATGCTTATGAATTAAGCGATTGGGAAGAAGATTCCACGCGTTACACGTAAGACTTTCCCTTCCCAAATGATGGCTAAGCGCATAAAATTGTTGCGAAATTACGTAAAAAACTGGCTACATTTTGTAAGAAGGTAGCTTTCAACTCTGCTCTCTCTTCCTCCTCCCTCTCCTACTCCTACTTCTTGGCACAAGCGGTGGTCTTCTGTACACAATCTCAGTTGGATTGGGACTATTAAGCATTTAACTCAGCTTTATCTCGCAGTTGCATTTCGTGTTCTATGAAGCATTTGATGAAGTGGCTGTTGGTGCTGCTGTCATTAACACTGCAAACGTAGCATCGAACCTCAACTTCAGCGCATACCAAATAGCAATTTATTCGAAGTTAACGCACTCACAAAGTAATGGATTAAGGCGAAGAGAGAGGCGAAATGCTAGCTTGTGCGCAGTTTTAAGCACATATCTCGATCAGTGTATCCAATGGTTTCAAACACAACAGTGTTGATATCAGGGCGGCGTAAGGGTAGCTAAAAAAAAATAAGATTGCTTAAAAAAAGAAAAAAAATTACCGCAGAATAGGGTTTAAAATTTATAAAGGGGTGCTAGCAAATGCCCAAACTAAGGCGAGGCATCATTGCTACGGGGCAGAGAACACGAAAGGCTGCTGAGAACATTGAAGGTGTTTGCTAAACCCACACTTCAGCAACTAAGGCCTCACGATGAGGCTGCAAGTCAAATAATGCCACATACAACGCAGAATGTGTTGGTCCCAAAGCAGCTAAGGCTACTAGTCAGCGGTTCATTTGAGTGCTCAATGAATGCAATTACAGAAGGGATTGTTGCGAGCGAATTGGTGGCACAATTAGCAACTTCAGCCACGGAGATAGGACTGGAAGCTCTAGTGTGCAAGAGGTTGGAAGGTCCCCTCACTCAATGTTCTTGTGGCTAAGGTGAGGAGCAGGGCTGTACTCGGTTGGTAAATACAAGTCCACATTGCATCAAGTTGCGTTCGTTGAAGAGAGTCGCCTACACTTAAGGTTGCACACTGAGGCGGCGTTGGCAGCCAAACAGACAGGGTATTCACTTAGCTCAATTGACACATCATCTAATTCTTGTGAGCTGTAATGACTTCACAGCAAGAATGGGTGGATTTGTGGTCCAAGTTGCACATGTCATGCCCTCCGTGGAATTGAGAGCAATGCGTGTTGGACGGAGAGAAACGAGGACTGATGGCGAATGCAGGCATGAATCAAGTATGTGTGCAGTGCAACTCGGCGGTGCTGAGAGATGTGCCAAGTAGGCAGAGAAGAATGCCAACTAGCCTTGCATTGCGAGACTGGTTATGGTGCAATTCGATGTACTTACCGGCATCATTGTGGTAAGCTGAAAGGTATGTTGAGAAAGTGGTTGTGAATAGGTTGCTAGCAAATGCTTCGCGTAGCGTTGCACCAACATGAATTATTCCCACATAATCTAATGTGCTTCACTCCTGTCGGAGCCGTTTGTAAGCACAAAGTAGGCCTTAAATGCAAGGAACGTGTCGCTGACTGACTACTGTGCAATAGGCATGTGTTCGTACTCACCATTACACGCCGCGATTTCTGGCGATTCACCTAAAACAACGCAACACGCTCAGTTACCTCGTGAGGACTAGTGCAGTGTAGGTCTGCCAACAGTTGGAGTCGTCAGAAGCACACTCAACCCAGCACCACATCAGATTGAAATGCTGCCTGTCAAGATGTTGCATTAAAACGGAAGGAAGTCAGCCAGCCTTATCAGTACGGACGTCTACTCACCTTCTTGCTCCCAATCCACAGTAACGGCAAGCTTTTTACTCTGCGCGATCCATTCGAATGTTGTTTCTTTAAGGCCATTACGTCGTGTGAAGTTCAAAGCGAATATTCTTAGGTCGGATTCGGTATCCCTCGACAAATCTCCTTCATTGAGCAGAAGAATCGTGATTAGCACACTGGAGGGATTCATGGGGACGAAAGATGACCTGCATTCATGCTCTACAAACTCACTGCAGATGGGCGGTGCAGGTTGTCGAAGAGTGATGCCCATCCATGTGCACCTACGGGCTCCTTTCACTCGAAAGTCAACCTGAATTTTGGAGAGCAAACAAGGACAAAATGAACAGAGTGCAAATCCTTAAGCAAATGATGATCGGGGTTACGAGAACGTGGTGATGGCATTTCCATGAACAATGCACAGACCCTAGATTGACTGTTCGCGCCTCCAACAGCGAAATTGACCTCCACGTACAATTTCCCTTTCTGAAATCGGGAGAGTGGAAACGACGTTTTTAAGTCGATTTCACCTGTAAAGAGGGAATGCTTAGTGATTAGGCCTTCTGGCTCTTCTTTTCTTCAAATCTCAGGTATTTGAACGGATCTGATGGCACATCTACCACATAAATCGCATTGACCACTCGAAATGCTGTGCTGACTGAGGCGTGTGGAATTGAAAAATTGGTCTTTGTCAAGTAGGCCTCCAACCCGCATAATTTGCGCTCTTTCTTCTCCAACTCTCTCCACTTACCTTCCTCTGGCTTTCGAAAAGCGCATTTTGGCACGAAAATTGCTGTCGAAAATAGTCCAGCTTTTCCTTCTATTTGCAATGCCTCCTCCTTGGATACGTCGTTTACGGTGAGGTTGGCACTGCCTAAAATTGCATACAAAAGTGTCGATGTACCAAACGGGTGTTCTGATACAGCACTCCTGGTTATACTTTAAGGTTTACCTACCATAGTAGGCAAATAAAAATAAATTTTTCCGATTTTCTACCTACCTTTATCTATTTGGCAGGGCCTACCCAATTCCTCGCCTTTAACGTAGCACACGCCATTTTCAACCTTGATTTCAGAAGGATCGTAATTTTTCCCCAACGCTCTTATAACCTGCAACGAAATCGAAACGCCCATTGTAGCCCTCAATGCATGGACACCTCACCCTTGTGGCGGGGTCGCATTACACATTCTGCCTTGCAATGTCTATGTTAATTCAAGTGGAAGAGGATTGCATTATGTGAATTTGGATCGTGAAGAGACACACAAGAAAGTGTTTAGTATTGTGTTAGCAAGATACGTCTGTTTATACAAAAGTTTATTCTTACGCCGTCTTTGGGTAAACGGAAGTACATCAGTGGTGATGACCCCTCGGGTGTTCCAACAATGCGGGAGCCCCACAGCACTGGCTCCGCTTCTGCTTCACAGAAGTAAAAAGGTGGTATTAAATGAAAATAAGGAGCAGCTATTCCATCGACACAAAGGAATAGAAATACGCGTTGCTCTGGGAGCAAGCAGCGTCAAAATGATCATTTCTTGACGAGTCTTCTGTCAAACACTCGTCATGTTCAGCGTGTTTCGGCAATGCGAACGAGTGCCTTACCGTTGACAGCGAGTGTAGTCGTGGGACCTGTGGGATGCAAACATACGTCAGGGGGCGGCTCAGTCAAGTGGCACTCGAGTGAATGGGTCGGTGCATTGAGAGTTGTGGAAGTAAGTCAGTGCATCAACTTACCAGGGGAAGTCGTTGCTGTTTGATTGCAAAAACAACACTTCATGGAAGGCTTGGCTAATTAAATTGGACCTTCCAAATTTGCGCATCGGGAAGGCATTTCGTAGTGTAATCAAATAAAGTGGATAAAGCAAGCTAACTGTGGTGTGGAAGAGAACACTTTGCATCAATTAAAGGAAATTAAACGGAGTTTCAAACTGGCATTGCAAATAAGTGCAACTTACGAGAGGATGTCGTAGCTAAGAAAGAGCGGTAGCCTGTGAGTAAAATAAAGCAAAAATGTGTAGGCACACAATCAGAATGGCGGCTTACGAGTGTGAGTTGGTTGCGGCGGAGGCAGTTCCGGTTCTGCAAACAAGTCGTAGAATCACTACAGCTAGTCACTACTAACATGGGCCAAAATGCTATTCGCGATGTGAAGCAGATGTTTCGGGAAATATAGGCAAAAGAAGGGCTAATGGCAGCCTAAATGATAGATGATGCGTGTGGGCTTGATGCATGTCATTCGATAAGTAGCTATTGCAGCAAAAGCACACAATGTTGTTCCTTTGAGGTGCCACGAGCACCCAGCTCTCCGTATACCATCATAGCGAAGCAACTCCAGCTTGAAGCACGCGAACTGGCTCAGAAGAAATACTGTCACATAATGAACATCTCAGCCTAAAACTTAGTCTATAACTTGGTAGATGCAGCATTGGAGGCCCTGGTGTCCACGAGGTGGAAAAGTGGCTTTCCTTTAACTAGTCGTTCAATAGAACCCTTGTTTGCGGCACTTTAAATTAACGTAGTTCTTACTGACCGTGTGGTATTGCTAGCTGAAACCAAGGCAAGGGATTGTGAAGTCATCCCGGTAGTCGTGTCATCTCCTTTGCTCATTGACTTCTTCGCGATGTGGCAGAGAAGACGAAAGACTGCTGAGAACATTGAAGGTGTTTGCTAAACCCACACTTCAGCAACTAAGGCCTCACGATGAGGCTGCAAGTCAAATAATGCCACATACAACGCAGAATGTGTTGGTCCCAAAGCAGCTAAGGCTGCTAGTGAGTGGTTCATTTGAGTGCACAATTAGTGCAATTACAAAAGGGATTGTTGCGAGCGAATTGGTGGCAAAATTAGCAACTTCAGCCACGGAGATAGGACTGGAAGCTCTAGTGTGCAAGAGGTTGGAAGGTCTCTTCACTCAATGTTCTTGTGGCTAAGGTGAGGAGCAGGGCTGTACTCGGTTGGTAAATACAAGTCCACGTTGCATCAAGTTGCGTTCGTTGAAGAGAGTCGCCTACACTTAAGGTTGCACACTGAGGCGGCGTTGGCAGCCAAACAGACAGGGTATTCACTTAGCTCAATTGACACATCATCTAATTCTTGTGAGCTGTAATGACTTCACAGCAAGAATGGGTGGATTTGTAGTCCAAGTTGCACATGTCATGCCCTCCGTGGAATTGAGAGCAATGCGTGTTGGACGGAGAGAAACGAGGACTGATGGCGAATGCAGGCATGAATCAAGTATGTGTGCAGTGCAACTCGGCGGTGCTGAGAGATGTGCCAAGTAGGGAGAGAAGAATGCCAACTAGCCTTGCATTGCGAGACTGGTTATGGTGCAATTCGATGTACTTACCGGCATCATTGTGGTAAGCTGAAAGGTATGTTGAGAAAGTGGTTGTGAATAGGTTGCTAGCAAATGCTTCGGGTAGCGTTGCACCAACATGAATTATTCCCACATAATCTAATGTGCTTCACTCCTGTCGGAGCCGTTTGTAAGCACAAAGTAGGCCTTAACTGCAAGGAACGTGTCGCTGTCTGACTACTGTGCAATAGGCATGTGTTCGTACTCACCATTACACGCCGCGATTTCTGGCGATTCACCTAAAACAACGCAACACGCTCAGTTACCTCGTGAGGACTAGTGCAGTGTAGGTCTGCCAACAGTTGGAGTCGTCAGAAGCACACTCAACCCAGCACCACATCAGATTGAAATGCTGCTTGTCAAGCTGTTGCATTAAAACGGAAGGAAGTCGGCTGGCCTTATTAGTTTCGGACGCCTACTTACCTTCTTGCTCCCAATCTACGGTAACGACTAGTCTTCTTCTCCACCCTGCCCATTCCAATATGGTGTATCTTCCGTAATTGCGTCTTGTGTATTTCAGAGCGAATATTCTCAGGTCGGATTCGGTGTCCCTCGATAAATCTCCTTCATTGAGCAGAAGAATCGTGATTAGCACACTGGATGGATTCATGGGGACGAAAGATGACCTGCATTCATGCTCTACAAACTCACTGCAGGTAGTTGGCGCGGGTCGTCGTAGATTAATTCCATCCCATGTGCACTCTTCTCTTCCGTTAATTATAAGGCTAACCTGATTTGTAGAAAGGAAAATAGAACACAGTTAATGGATCATAAAGTGCTGGGCAAATGGTGAAGAGGACTACGCGAGCGTCGTATGGATATTCCCATAAAAAGTTCACAGACCATATGTTCACTGTTCGCGCCTCCAACAGCAAATTTGACCTCAACATCCAATTCCCCCTTCCGAAATCGGGAAAGTGGGAACGAAGCATTGTAGTCGACTTCTCCTGAGTAGAGGGAATATTAGGTGATTAGACTTCCTGGGTCCTCTTTCCTTAAACTCTCAGGCATTCAAGATGCTGTGCTGCCCAATACAGTCTGTTTGAAAAATTTGGTTCATGTCAAACAGGCCTCCACTCCGCGTAAATTTTGCTCATTCTTCTCCACCTCCCTACACTCACCTTCCTTTGGCTTCTGAAAGGCACATTTTGGCACGAAAATCGCTGTCGCAAACAGCCCACGTTCTCCCCATACAAATATTGCCTCCTCTTTGGATATGTCGTTGAGAGTGATGTTGGCACTTTCTACAATTACACACAAAAGTGTCCATAGACTAATCAAGTTTTCTAATTTATCACTCCTGATTGTGCTCAAAGGTTTGTTTACAATGGCAGACAAACGAAAATATGAGTTCTCGATCTTCCACCTACCCTTATCCATTTGGCAGGGCCTACCCAATTCTTTGTCTCCATCGTAGCATATGCCATTTCCAACGTCGATGTCAGAAGAATAGTAATTTTTTCCAGCAGCCGATAAAAGCTACAATGAAATGAAACGCCTATTGTAGTCTTCAAAGCATGGACACCTCACCTTTGTGGCGGGGTTACATTACACATTCTGCCTTGCAATGTCTGTGTTAATTCATGTGGGAGAGGAATGCATGACGCGAATGTGGATCGTGTTGGCAAGACGTGTCTGTTCATACAAAAGCTTTATGCTTACGGCGTTTTTGGGTAAACGGAAGTACGTCAGTGGTAATGACTTCTCGGTTGTTCCAATAATGCGGGAACCCCACAGCACTGGATCCGCTCCTACTTTACAGAGTAAAAACTGCTTTAAACTTTTATCTCTTGCATCGAAATGAAGGTCAGGCATTCATGGGGGAGAAGACAAGTGCATTACCTATTGTGATAGGTTTTCGCCACTATGACACTTGAGCGAATGAATCACTGGGCTAGCAGCTTAAAATCCTTATCTGTTTAGAAAATGGAATTAAATATCTGGCATTACGGCCCAACCACGCCAAAGTGTGCCGCTGATTCCGCCTTCATTTCAGATTTTGTCTATTCGCAAAAGCTAACCTTACTATTACCGCATGCGTTGGATTATAGCACACGGCGACTTGTTCAACAATAAATGAAGTCATGATGGAGGAATGAATACGTACCTGAGTAGTGGGCGACGAGTATGAGGAGGACGGCAACACTCAACATGGAACAAGTTAATTGTCCATCCAACTCCCTTGTGTGCATTTATATGCTCCTCAATTCGACCTCATCCCACGGTTGGTTAGCTGGTTGGTTGATTGGGTGAGACTGCAGTTGCAACAGTAAGTAGACTGTCTCTAATGGCACAATGCCATTCAACCTGTTTGCTCCACCATTGCGTGGGCGTCAGTTTGTTGCTTACACCAAGGCCTTACAAGCTGGGTGCTTGCGATGAAGTGACGTGTGCAGATCGTAATGCCCTTAGTCAGTCGTAATCTAACCCATTCACCATGAAAGAATGTTGGCATTCTTATGAGTACGCGTGACGATTGAGCCACGAAATCACGTGGGGACATCAGGCTGTCCTTCTGAGCGAACTCGCACAAACAATTGTTCGTGCATCAAATAATTGTGGTTGACGATTAGAGGTTTTCTTACCTAAGAGTGTTGCTAATAGGTCTTGCATACGCATTCATCTCTTTTAAAAGCAAAGGCGATCTAATGCCGGAAAATTATGCTGAATGCCTTAGATATTGCTGCGCCGCAAACCATTGTGATGTCTCAACCAATCTGGACTAGCACATCACTTTATTTTGATGGTCAGACCATCTCAGCGCTTCTGCAACTCACAGAGGTCATTGGAGTTCACGTAGTCACACCCAAGTGAATGAATGATTGAAGGCGTCTGCCCAGTCACATGCAAGAGTGTATCAGTGTATGTCAAAGTAATCAAAAGACCAGGCTGATTCTGCTCACACATTTGTGACTAAAGCAATTTTAAAGTGGTGGTAATCGTAGGAAAGCTGACATGAAATAAGGCGAAGATTACCGAGTTACTGTGGTGATTATTATGGTAAACGTGTATGCACATCGATACTGTGATCAGACGTGTTGAGGCTTTACGCATAAGTGCAAACCGGTGCGACATGTCGCGAGTCGGCGAAATTCGCTTAATTATTTAACGCGTGGCAGACCCCAAAGTAAGGGAAGGAAAGTGTAAGCTCTTCGGAGTGCGCTTTGTATGAATTATGCATTTACTGCTGCCGTCTCGCTATTCTGTGTTGCTATCCTCTGCCGTCTCATCCTCGATTTGGGGGAAAGTGGAGAGATTGATGGACGCATTCGAGCGAGCGCTATCGCAGTCACGAGTGCAGGCACTTTAATCACACGAGGAACAGGAAGACGTCTTCGCTACGTTTGCATGCAGACCACGCTCGTGTTGCCTCGTCGGTGTGATCGGTGTCAATACTAATGCTACTTTCACGATGAGATCGAAAGAAGTCGAGTAGCAATCTTAATCGAACTTGCCTATATATTTAGGCCCTGAGCTGATTTAGAGAACAGCTGGTGGATTGGCTATGTTGTCCACAAATGGTAGACTCGACCAGAACCGAGAAAAGCATTCAACGGTTCTCCATGATGCACCATGGTGGATAAGCTGACGACGACAAAGTGACTTGGCCAAGGGCCAAAGTAATGTTACTTCGAGAAGCCTATTCAAAGTGGATAACTGAATGCAAATGCTGTGCCTGAGAAGGAGTGTAATATGACAGAATATGGGCCGAAGTTGACGCTTACAAGTGGTTAAACCTAATGATTCGAGCCTCTTAGCCCCAAGGGAATGAATGAATGAAGGAATGAATGATCTGGCTCGCACTCGAATGCGGCTACTTCCAATGTGGACGCAACAAGGCATCAACTCCTCAGCATCTGATTGACCAAATGTTGTAGATGTTGTTGTTGGTTGTTTTCAGCTCACCTTCTGCAACGCGAGATGCGATGGAGTGATTAGTTAGGGCAATGGATATTCGCTGAACCCACATCCGCGTGAATTCTGGCTTCCCGTAAAGACGAGCACCAAACTGGTTACAAGAAGTCAAATGAAGTGAGGAATGCTAACGCATCAATTGAAGCTCTCACCATCAACTCCAGCAGCATAATTGAGCTTGAGCGACGTGAAGGCGACATCAGATAACTCTGTCGAATGCGGTTTTCCTGACGTCAAACATTAGAAGAAGTGAGTCTGGACTGGCAACAAGAGAGTTCAAGTTGCCTTTGGACGAGATCTTGGGTAATTAAGACTATGGATGAGCTTACAATCTAAACTATCCAGTAACGCGGACCAAGTGGCGGCCATGCCAACACTGCATCATTTCCTCTCGCTACTAACATTGTATGCACGAGTAATTGGTGCCACCGGTTAAATTCAATGCATGCGATTTGAAACTAGTTTATACAACTAGTGTACAACAATCCCAAATGTAGTCATTCATTCGGCAAATGCTACAGCAATATCCGCGTAATGTTTACCAAGGTGCCATGTAGCATATCCCGAGAACGGGCCTCTATCGCATGACTCGTGTGTTCAAGTAAGTGTGCTCGGATGAGGGATTAGGAGCGTGAGTAGACGCTTCTTAAGCCCTAACTCTTCGCACAATCCGACATCACTTAAGCAGAAAAGCGTAGCATTTTAGATCGAGTTGGGTTTGCTATTAGCAAACAATGTTTGCACTGAAAATAAGTGCATTCAATCAAAGGAAAACGCTAACCGTGTAGGATCAAATAAAGTCGCCGATAAGTGACTTGTGATATCCCAACCAATCTAGACTCGCACATCACTTCGTTTTGGTGGTCAGACCATCTCAGTGCTTCTGCAACTCACAGAGGTCATTCGAGTTCACGTAGTCACACTCAAGTGAATGAATGATTGAAGGCGTCTGCCCAGTCACATGCAAGAGTGTATCAGTGCATATCAAAGTAATCAAAGGGCGGTTTGTTTCTGCTCACACATATGTGACTGAAACAGTTCCAAGGCAGTGAGCTGTACATGAAAAAATAGTAGACAGGAAGCGACGAGAAGATCACCAAAGCTACCTCTGTACACATATGCATGCACATTGTTAGCGGTGACTTAACCTACTTGAGGCGGACATGCTAAGACTGTGGTTCAGCGCAAACTGGTCCAACGTTTGTCCAGTTCGTTGTAGTATTGGGATCACCGCTCAGCGTCCTCCTTCAACGATACTCTACGACTCACAAGAGACAGAGGAAATGATGCCACACACACGGAGCTAGCACCAGTATGCGAATTGATCCTTACCCGGCATTCAACAAAATGCTCGCGTGCACGAAGTAAAGGCCAATATTTTACGTTAAGTATATGCATTCAGCCTAGGCATTATGTCTTCTCTCGTCTTTAGCCATATCTTAAGGCGCTAAACCAAATTAATGTTGTGTTTCGTTGTCCCGACCATTCCTTTCTTATTTAGCTATCAACCTCTTCCTGTTCCTTTTGTAGCAAATAAGAAATCAGATCTCGATATGTATTATGTGAAAATTGGTTGTAGTCCTCTTTCGTTTTGTACTAAAACGCATCAAGCCAAGTAAATTTTTACTGGTCAATGATTCGCTCAATTTGTCGATTTCAAGGTCAGTGGTTGCATGTTAGTATATTGTCTGTATTTGTGCTGGCTTGCATGCCGATTAAAATAACGGTAGGGTTTTGGTTAAACAGGCCCTGGCTGCTAAAAGGGAGGGAAAGGCTCGCTCTTTTGATATCAGTGATTGTCTGGACATCAAAATTGGCGGGAAGATCCCGGAAAGAGTAGTGATGGACACGATGTTTGGATTTGGACTGCTATCAGTCTGTACTTCGCTTAGGTATGCATGAGTTCCAACCCAGGAGTTACTATGGTTAGTTTGTGCCTTGTGCATGTTTTATGCAATACTGTCCGGCCATATCTCTTTCGAAAGTGTTCACAATTATGTGGTGCTGTATTATCGATGATTGCAAGATCTATCGTGTCTGGTGAACGCGGATAGAGTTGCAGCACCTTTTGAAGGTGTGCTTGAGTGTGCCGAAGTCGTGTTTCCTGCAACTTCAGCGGATGGCATTTGAACAAACACAGGCTGATGTGGTAAAGAATCTGCTACAGACGAGACGCTGACCTACAGTTGGAGTAGGTAAGATTACTGCGGAACTGCTGCACTATTGAGATTGCATATCTACATCACTTTGCGTCGTGATAGGTGCAGGGAGGTTTTTGATTCGGAGTTTGTTGGCAAAGGCGATGGGTGTGTGGATAGGATCTGCGAGATCTACTACAAAAGGAAACAAATGGACTAGTGAACCGGTGTGCCAGCTGCATTCACTCCGAGTCTGCGAAGGACATGTACATCGTGGAGATTGTACGGCTGCTGAAGAGCATTGGGGTGAACAATCCTGAAACAGGTGGGAGTTGTAGTGCGGTGTGGTGATTCCTGCGTTCATGACGTGGTAGGCAGAAGGGACTAATCGTCAGTGCGAATGGGGAGTGTGGATACGTGGAGGAAGGAACTTGTCGATTTATTGGCTTGCATAAGTGTATTTTTGTGTCCATTTGTTCCTTTATTGTTTATCTACCTTTATGAAGTATGTCGCCCCACCGTGATGTGTAGTCTCTTGCGTCTGTCCCTTCCTGCTTTACCATCTTCCATGTGGTGCACTTGTTTGCGCATATTTGGAGCGATGGTGCATGCTATTGCTCCCACTGCCGCTACAAGTTATTCAGGTTCCCTCACGCGGTGCTGTCATGTGTTGGATGCTCGCAAGTGAGATGTTTGTGTTCGTTGACATTAGCTCATCTCTTTAACTGAATTGATTCTATTTTGTGACGGGCAATGACATTTGTTTTCGTTTCTCGGTGATAAGAATAAGTGGCTCGCGTTCGCCTATTGTCTCCACCACTGTGTTTAGCGGGTTTTGTAGTATAAACGGTTGCAATTTTAAAGAATTATGATGGGGACAAGATGTCGGTGTTTATTTTACAGCATCATGGAGCTATTGTTACCGGCTTGGGCATAATGGATGTTGATAGGGTGTGATACAGCAGTCTGCGTTATAATCAGCACAAATATCTGTAGTGACTCATGCTTTTCGCCCTCAAATAAGCTGAGCTCTCCTCCCCAAATAAAGAAAGTAGCATGGGCACTCTGCACAGATGCATCAAGTGAGCATATTCTAAATAGTCTACTTTCGGTTGCGGGACATGCTACTGCTTTATTTATCCTGTCTGTTTTGCGGAACTGGAGAAAGCCTTGAAATTTGGACACCACTTTCTTGTCGAGTTTAGGCTTTACGGGATGTCAAGCAAGTTCGTCGGTTCCTTTGTTGATGTCATTTTGTTTATAAGGGAGCGGTCAGACACGAGAGTAGGCACAACTTTGAGTGGATCAGGCTCTGTTCGGTGCTGCTCGTCCTAGCCACTGAACTTTGCCCCATGATTACTGTCGAATAAGGCCTTTTGGGATAGTCGTCATCGAAATGGGGATGAATGAGTGAATAAATGAAGCGTTCACGAGGAATGTAATGCTATTGTGATGACTTCGAAACCATCGCAGTGATTGTCTCGGCCTGTTTACCTCCCCCAATATGGCGATGAAGTAGCCCTTGAGTGATATCTGCTCTCGCTTTAGTCGCAGTAGTAATCGGTCATGGCTTTTGTCATACGAGACATGGGCAAGTGTGTGAGTTTGATCACGCACTTAAGTTGGTCGTGTTAGTGAGCATACTCGACGGCCAGTAGTAGGTTGACGTCCTCTCAAGACAGGCAGACGTCAAAGTTCTTTTGTTTATTCACACTTCAGTTGCATTTTAATGGGTCGGCCAGATGGGTAGGCAAAGGTGAGAGGGCCTACCTACGTGCATGGCTGTCTACTTACCTACCTCCCTAACAAACCCAACAGTCAGGGCGCGTGTTGCTAGGTGTTCATCAACGCGTCCAATTGGGTGAGCATTGCGAAGCCCTATTCACGGGTAGTTCTTTACATGGCTGCTGGACTCGCTCAGAATGGGGGCAGCTATCATCCACCAACTGTGCATAACTTGCGTTCGGGCAATTACACCAACGCTACGCTTGCTGCGGCTTATCAAGGCTTCTTAGAAGTCAAATATTTTGACTTTCTTTTAACATACTTAAGGCAAGCGCGCAAATTGTCGTGGTCTTGCTCCTTGACTGGTCTTATGAATGGCGACCTATTGAAGTCCTCAGTAACCGAACGATTGCAACGCATGTGAAACGACTGACTTGGCTTATGCGTGTGGGATTCCAGGGTGGAAGAAAACCTCACCTTGTCTTTGTTAGAAAGAACTTTTCCGTTTCACCACCCTGAGCATGCATATGACATAACAACCGGTCTGTTCCCATTGCTCATGTCATGAGTGGCTCGAATGACAGAGTGAAAAGGGTGCCAGTGGTCGTGCGCTGCAGCACCAAAGTGACGAGACAGCTGCGTCGCTCCAACGAGCAGCGTTGCTGAAGCGTACGCAGAAAACACGCGTGAGAGAATACAAAATGCAATGACACGGGAAATGCATTTTGTGCAAAACAATCAGCCCACAGATGGGCTGCAGTCAGTGGGGGCAGAGGATTGCCGGTAGGCGGATACTCTCCTAGTAGCCGATGGGGATGGTGCTGGGGCAGAGTCCTGCTCTCTAGTCTTAAGGTGGCTAGGCAACTGTGTACTGAATTGCTTCATATTCATGAGAGGCGCAAAGGGAGGAGTCACGCTCTGCAGTACATGGGGAGACAAGATTAATCGAATTGCTTTGTTAAAAAGTGGCTAAAGGGTCAGTTGGTTTTGGTGGAGCGGACAGGGCGATAATGCACAGTTCAGTCAGTCGTCAGTCGGCTCTCTGCACATCAGCATAAGTAACGTGCTAAAAGGTGCCCCTTTATCGACCATCCATCATCGGCCACCCACTTGTTTCAAACCAACGAAAAAGATCCACCATCTACTTCCACACTCACCTAGAGAGCTGCAGCAATGCCACTTTTCACTTCAATACACACATTGCGATACCGAGTCTGTGCCGCACACCGATCGCGCCAGGGACGGACAATTTTGTAGTGCGCATCGTAATCTGCGGTGAATTTGCATTCTGCACTCATTGAAGCCATTCACAAGGCTAAGTAGTAGCAACATGCCACTTCTTCAGCCAAGGTGCAGACCTTGCCTTACTTCCAAATGGACTCATCATCTGTGCCACCAACAACCAACTGCCACCAAAGAAACAAAATAAAAACATTCCCGTATCTGATGAAGCAAAATATGCCGCGGTGGCTATCATACGCTCATACAAGTGGGCTGCGACTAACAGTCCTTCAATCCACAGTAGAATGTCTCCGCCAATAATTCGAACATGCGCACGTACTGCAGCCAAGCCTTCAGCTTTGCCCCCCTTCCGCCCCTTCCCCTCTGAAACAAAAGGAGACGCCATACTCGTGTGCAATACATACATGTATTTACCATATCCACCACTAGCCAAAGGTACAACAACCAGACACCTCTGCCTTGTCCACCACCATCCTCCGTGCTCCTCTCGGTAACAGTACTGCCTTGTCGTCGTCAGTCTCCCCTCATCCCCTGTGGTGGTGGTGGTGGCGGCGGTGGTGTAAGCCAATTCCCTAGGGAATAATGGGCAAATGCGCTCACCACCACGCCTGTCCGTGACCAACAGAGCAAATGTTCACCTAAAAGCAAAGCAACCAATCTCCTGTCAACGGTTCGGCCTCACAACCTCTATACTGACAGAACAATTCAGCTTTCGCATGGCTGCATTAGTCTGGAATCTAATGTCACTTCGCAAGCACGTAACGACAAACCCGGCCACTCGTCTCAGGCACCAACAAAATATTCTGTGCCATTAACTGGCGCAAGAAAGCTAAGCAACACACAAACTAATCCCATATTGGCACCATCTCATATGGCGGAAAGCGCATAGCTTAGAATCTGCGCAAGCAAATGGGACATAAAATCCTGGGACATTTTCCTTTTCGCGTACAAATTCATCCCACTCACCGCAACACTCACGCATGTGGACGTCATTAATTAAACACTTGCACAAAAAAGCCTCATCATATGCCTACATTCTCAATCACTCAACATACCAATCACCTCATCATACCATCATGCTAAACGCAACAAAACCCGACAGCATTTAATTTCAGACTATAAGAACAGGCAAACCTAACATTTGTAAGCCAGTGAAAACATCTCATTCAATATGCCCACCACACTACCCCACAGTGAAGTACTTACGGAGTTACCGGTTTGCTTTCATTTCGCCATCGAGTGGCAGGCACCCACACGTCGCACTCAGCCGTTCACAAGGCCTCCAAACACAAAGCCGCACGTCTTATGCCTTGGGTGAATGCTTAGTCCTTCAACGCGACCGATAGGCCCACAAAGTGGAACGCCACAGCTGTCCACGACGAAGACGACGACGTTCAGTGTAGCGTCTCGTTTGCTTCCCATGGTCCGACTTCCACATCCACATTCCCCCTTCCCATTGCCACCGTCCACAGCAATACATGCTGGCAGTTTGATGAGCCTGTAAGGACAGTGGAAAGCCTCCCATAATCAGCATTGAATGCAGTGGCGGCGGCAACGGAAGAGGAGCGAGTGTTAGTCACTACGACTCCTCACAATCACCATCCACCCTTCTTGAGAGGCTAACAATTCCAACATTCAAATGCTCTCCTCACAATTTCCATGTGCAACGTGCCATTCCCTAAGACCACAAAAGATTCTGGGGAGAAAAAAAAATTACCATTCCTTCACTTCTGTGTCCACCTCAAACACCAACTCAAATCATAGCAGAGCCTACGACTAAGCGATTACTAACGCCCTACACCACGCGTCTCGCAATGATACTGTCAACATAAGACCAGGGTCAACAAGCAATCTAACTGTGAAGCGTCCCTTGTCCACGATATCTGTTCTACCAGCACGAACACTACAGTACTAAAATAACCCACCTTTCACTATGCATCAAGCATGAAAGGAACCACAAAAAGCTGACAAAGAAGTGACTCAAGCCAGCAGGCTACAATCCATTCCTACATGGAAAATGTGTACAGTGACAGCGAAGCCATGATACACATTCGGTGCCGTTAGATGATACGCCCATCCTCAGCACATAATACTCCACTAGGTACATACACTCCTGCAGAATAGAGGGTCGGAAGCATCGTTTCTACCAAGTACAGTCAACCGCTCACCAGGATTTCCCAAAATTCATGCAAGCAAACCCTCTCAAGCTGAAAAAGCGTGCGCACCTGTAAGCACCGAAGGGCTCACACGAGATTCGCATCCAAGCTGGCCGCGCAAGAAATGTGTTTAGCGCAAGAAATAAATTTAATAAGGTTGTGTCTTTCTAAAACACTAATAAACTACTTAGTTCAGGCAGCTTTACATTTGTTATTTAATTAGGCCGTCGTGATACCAGAATTCTACTAAAGTGGAAGAAATGCATGCATTTATTTTGTTGTTTTACAAAAGCATTGATCGAGATAAAATGCCCAAGAATCTGTTGTCAAAAGACAAATTAGGGCAACGAATATCAAAATACACCGAAAATAGTAAGGCGGCTTTTGCACGTATCAGGCATACAATGCTTTGTTTGATTTGCTTTATTCATTTAGGCTTAATTCTCAACGGACACTTGAAATTTAAAGCGAGCTTAAATGTAGAGGATTCGCCCGTTCCGTCCTTTTCTCTTTTGCTATTCTTGCTATGAGGTGGTCGGGTATTTCTTAACATCTTTATCATAACACAGGAAGACTATGCGGCAGTGGAATCTCAGTTTCAGCACTTTACCTGTCCATAATTGTTTAACGTTAAAAGCCATACTTTCCGCTTCATTCGAATAATAATAATAATAATACAATTCGAACAGGCAAGTATTGTGTATGTTTCGGTCGTAGCTTTGTTTGGCTTTCCCTTTTTTGTTCTTTTACGGGTCCAGTCTCAGCTTTGACGACACTTTGTCGCCATTCTCAGTTGTATGTTCCAATTATTGTGCACTCCTTTGGTCTAAAATTAAGCAACCTTTTAAGGACTAAAAGTGTCCTCAGCCACCAGTCTATCCAAGCTGATATTTTGAAACTAATCAAAGATCACAATGCAGAAACTAACACAGGCATTCTTGCACATATTTTGTTAAGACTTCGGTTGTTTGCACAGCAACTCTAATATGAAGCAGCTTGTCATTAAAAGTGGACGTTGAGGCATAATTGTATTTCAACAATAACGTGCGATTTGGTCAAGTAAGCCGATGCTGTGCTAACTACCTGAGGTCATCGGGTACAAACGGACGTTGGCGCATAATTTTATTGTAAACAATAACGTGTGCTTTTAATGCGGTCGAGCAAGCTGATATGATGTGCTAAGTACCTGAAGGCATCGGATATATTTAAGTCGTCAGTCGACCTGGCAGGTGAGACCAGGCATTTGTGCTCTTGCGTCCACCGGCCTCATCACTCGTGCAAGTTCATGTGCTTTCAGCTGTACTCGTTTGGGTTTGCTTTGCTGTAAGCTCAGCACTTCACGTCCTTCCACTCAATTCTAGACTAGTGATGAGCACCAATCCACAACTACTGTAGCACTTTTGGGCACGACGGTAAAATGAGGTGATGCGATGAAGTCGAGGGTTGATAAGACACGTGCGTGTTTTGTCCCGTGAAATGGTACAACCGTTCCCCTAACGTAGCAATCTGTGAAGCTTTGAAGGTGGTTGAAGAGTCAACTTGTCCATTTGGTCGGATTGCGCCGAGAGTAAAGTTGTTGCAAAGAGAACTTTTTTAGGAGGCGATGGATGTGAGAAAACATTCGCGCATTCACGAGTCAGTGTTGTGCGTTCGTGATGCTTGCCATTATTGTTGTTATGGATGTCGACTCCGGGTCGATGGCACTGCTTCCGTAAGTCCAGGTTGCACAGGTTGCAGGCGATGCGGACAAGCGAACTGCAGAGAAGGTCAGAGTAGTAATAGGTGGTTGTTGCTCAGTGTCATCGATTTGGTCTCTCCTTGAAGCAAAATGCTTGTGACATTTTGCAAGAGACACTGCTCGCTATTTCCACAGATGTCACCTACGTCGTCATGATGGGCAACGCTTAAACACTCCGGGAATTGGCTATTTGATGGTCGAAATGGGCTCATGCGCAATGTCATGTCGAGAGCACTAATCGTTGGCTATCGAACAGCCGCATCGTATTTTGAGTGGCGTCTTGGTTAGTCGCCCAGATTATGCTTCCACATCGGCTACCATAGCAATGTTGGTGGACAATGAAGTGATCCAAGGGGAGGCAGGAAAGCATACGATGGTAATCAACTCAACTGGTAGCTAGTCGAATTCTGCAGCCGTTTCGCATCTCATGAAATGTCATGGACACACCCATCATATTAGTCTTGTGAACTGACCTATGCAGGTTATGTGGCGAGGCAACTCTCAGGACTGGGAGATACTTTGAAATGAGATTGAGCAACAGAAGGAAGTTATTTAGGCTCCAAGTGCTTTTGCCAACGTCTTTTTTTTAATTTTACTGACTATCAGAGCTTTGCACGCATTAACTGACGCGGGAATACCAAGAATGTAAAGGTGCGAGTCTGTGAAAACAGGTGCCGGCAATTTTAGTTTCACGTCGGGATGCACGCCTGTTGGTATTTGCACAGAAGCATCAAACTTTGCATGCCCGACTTTCATACTCACTGCCACCTAAAATATGCAAATCCACGGTTAGTGGAATGAATTGTTGGAGTAGGTGGGAAGGAAGTTATTATTTCTAACTTGCAGCATTCCATTGCCCCTTGAAATGAAGACTTGATGGAGCATGTGTGTGATGATGTGGTTGTAAGATTTGTATCCACAATTTGCGTATTGTCAACCCAGTCACGATGAAGCAAATGTCGTCGGTGCAGGTTAAGGTGCCATTGGATCCAGACTTTCTTAAGAAAAAGGGGCAAGAGTGAGAGAGAGAGAGAGTGAGTAAGAATTGGTCTTCTGCTTCGTCTAGAAGACACAGAATGTCGTTTGTGTTGTCGGTAAGAGGGAGCGGTGGGTGGTCTTTTACATCCATCCCGTTGAGTCTTTGCTAATTGCGATTCTTCGTAACCCACGCACCGTCGCCTCCACCAACGCAATGCCTGAGGCTTGAATGCGGGTGGCAGCACTAAGGCGCGCTCCTGCAAATCCAACCAGAGGAGACATCATCCACTCTAACTTACTTCCACCTGTGAAGTAAGACTAAAGGCATGAGCAAGGGTGTCTATTCACCGAATTAGGTTTTGCTGAGACCATCATTGTGCATAGGTTGGGTCGGGCATGTGTTCACATGTTACGCGACACTAGCGCGACATTGGGAAAGGACACGTTTTTGGTTACAAATCAAGACTGTATGCCCTTCTCTTTCCCCTCAGTTTTCAACTCCCTCTTTTGTTCCAGCTAAACAACTGTCCCCCTCCGCTTGTAATGAGGGCAAGCGGTTTGCTCACATTTGTCTATTCCATTAAATCTGTGGAAGTGAGCCACCGATTTGCCACGATCACAATTGCGCTGCTTGCTAATTGTTGTTAGCCTACTCTATGGGCACTGTAGGAGGCTCAGCTGCAGTAGGTACGCATGTTCGGACTAGTGGTGGAGATGTTCCATTGCGGATTGAAGGGCTGTAAGTCGCAGCACATTTCTATGAACATACGATAGCCACTGCGGCATATTTGGCTTCAGCAGATATGGAAGTGTTTTTTGTTCTGTTTGTTGGGTGTCAGTTGATTCCTGATGACACAGATGATGAGTGCGATTGAATGTACGACAAAGTCTGCAATCTTGTTGAAGAAGTAACATGATGTCAATACAGCGTTGAGGACTTTGTCTCGCGTAAACATTGAGCAGGGACATGACTTGTTGCTGGAAATCAGTTGGGAATGGACATCTTTTAACACGCTATTTATGATGACATGCAACAAGCCGACCAATGAACTGCGCATCATCGCCCTGTCTACCTTTGTGTACAAAGCATGCTATTCCCTTCAGTCAACCCTTTTTAGGCGCTATTTAACAAAGCGATTACATTATTCTTCTCTACTCCATGCATTGCCTCCTTTGCGCTTCGAACACTGTGAGCTGCAAAACCTTGGACGAGATCTACTGCTACGTGTGTCTACCCGTCCACCTGTTTCGCTTCGTGGATGGTGATAGTGGAGGCGTCGGCTTGGTGGGAATCAATCTCTTCTCCTATCTGTACCTTGATTTCAGTCCCCTTGAGTTGTTGACCAGCAGAGTAAAGAAGGACAATATCATTCATGACATTGGAGAATTTGGTGTGGGTCTGCTACTTACGGAAGCCTTATTTGAAGTTCCTCTGAGGCACATTATTTTGGTGGTGAATTTTCCACAGTTTGCGGATTTGCATGGCATAAGGATAAAAGGTTGGCGCAGTGCAGCCAACAACGTCATGTTTGGGTGGTAAAGGAAGGGTGGAGGGAGTGACGAGGGAAGAAAGATTGTTGCGGAAGACGGACTAGACTGGAAGGCGTTGGTATGCCAAAGAAGCAACCTTCTGCTCCACCTCTTTATATGTCCCTGCATTTTGCGCGCGTTGTCGTTGTGACTGGCTTGTGGGCCATGTTAATGCCCAACCGGTTGGGACTCGGCCAATGGCAGTACCTCACAATTGCTACGACTTTCGCGCACGTGGACTGCCGTAGTTGTCGAGGTGGGCGGCACCGCAATCGGATAGCGGCAACATCATTTGCATGAGAAATTAGTAAAGCATGAAATAGCACCTCTAGATCAGAAAGTCGCAGTTTATTTGGCATATTACTGCGCGCACGTCGGTCAAACATTTGCCCACAAGGTTCCTGATGTCTTCTTGGCATTTCAAAAGAACACACTTATGAACGAAATCGGACCTGTGGGCAGAGATTGGTGATTCAACGTCAAAGTAATGACCGTGTCGCACTTGATGGGATCCTGCGGGCCAAATTTTGTGCCTTTCATCCCGCACAATGCAATTTTGCGAAACCAGCACTGCTTGATTTAGTCGCTGAGATATCTGCGGAATTGCGCCTGCAGATTAAAGTGTTCTTCATTTTGGCGTTGCAGACGGAACATTATAGCTGCAGGATTTTGCGCCTAGCACACAATTGCAGGGAAATGCCTTTGATGGCAACGAATCAAGGAAGTCCCTATGATGTGCTTCGTGAGGGTTGTCATTGAAGACATCCTAGCGAGCTTTCTCAGATCCCCTTTAATGGAGCTGATCCTCGTCTGCCGCTGAACGTTGTCGCCTTTCTTCCCCTTCATCTGACTAACAATTAGCAACACCTCATCCGATCCACAGTACCCACCACCAACCACCGGCTAATCTTTGCATTCGCGTAGAGCCAAAGCAATTTGTATGGGCACACACCTTCAAACAGTTGTGTGTCACCTCATCGAAACAGCCTATCCAGGCGTCTCTTCCTCTCACCCAACCACGAGCGCACCCCACATGGAGTGGAGCGAGGAACATTTGGAGTGAGTTCTGGTGAAAGCACAAGTAGGAGGTGAAGTGGTCTGCGATTCGTTATTTTGTGGAAGGTAAGTTATCTGCAGAGAAGGCAAACTGCAATGATGTGAAGAGTGGCGGTGCCACCAGTAGTTGTCGACGTGAGGAACGGTGTGGGTGCAGATAGTGGAGCAGGAGACCTCGGAGGACTCAGTGTAGCCTATTTATTCACACTTGCCACTGCCTTGCCAGCAGCCATCACATCTGGATAAAAAGCTGAAAACTAAAAACAAACAACAGAAAGAACAAGAAATTGTTACCCGATACGAAGCCACAATCACTCAATCAACCTACCAAAAGAGTAAGTAACGTAGAACAATAGAAAACCTTGCAATTTAGAAGGAGTGAAACAAATGGAGACTGTTTCCAAAGATCCTTATTTAGTGCATTAGTACATGCATTTAAAAGGGTAAGTCTTTGCTACAACCAGTTAAGAAGCCCTGACAATCTTAATACCAAGGCAGATGTGGCTCGACGTGTCCAAAGGTGCCTAAATATTTGTGGAATGATGCTCATCACTAGTCAAGAATCTGGTGGTAGGACGCGAAGTGCTACTCAAATAGCAAAGCAAATCCAAACGGGTACATTTGAAAGCACATGAACTTTCATACGTGATGAAGTTAGTGGACGAAAGAGCACAAACGCCTCACGTACCAGACCGACTGACGAGTTAGAAACATCTGATGACTACAGGTATATAGCATGTCATTGGATTACTTGTCGATCTTAAAATTACACGCCATTGTTTGCAACAAAATTATGACTTGGCATCCATTTGCATTTGTAAAAAGGATTTCATTTTAAAGTTGCCATGCGAACAAGCATGCTGAAGTAGGATTGGCACAGGAAATGCGAATGAGTGAGATTGGTAAGTCTTGTTAGGGTGGGAGAAGCTGCTCTCACCTTTCGGCTTAGCTTGCCGCAGAAAAGGATTATCAGTGAGGTGTAACGAGGTGATAAGATGCGCGTGTCGGTATGGGTGGGAGAATAGCGGCACCCCTTCACATCTCGCCACGTGGGACGAGATGGAGCGGAGGCGAGAGGTCAGCCCTTCCTACCACCTCTTAGACAAACCAGCCGCCTATTGTTTTGAGCTGCAGATGTTCCACTTCAAAGACTCAATTCTCAACGTGGTGTTTCTGCTGCACTCCCTTTGTAGCAATCATGGCGGCTTTAATTTGGCTATCTTTCCTAGTTGAGGAGCAATGTGCTAAGAAACCGACTTTAACTAAAGTCTATCGATAGTAAAGGAATGCCGACTTTAGGAGTGTGCATCTCTTGGACCTTTTCCAAAGCGCTGACTACTACCAATTTACTTCTGCGGAAAAATGCAAATTGCGCTTGTGTGTAAGCAAAGCAAAACAAGCCTTCATGCAAAAGCGCATGGATTCTTGGGCTTTCAGGTGCCTCCTCAATTTCGTTAGGCTTTGACAAGTAAACTCGGTCCACGCAGACCAAATGAGGCGAGGCCGATGCATACCAAGTGCGCATTCAATACAACTTATCCGTCAACGTTTCACACAGCACTTTTTCCAATAGTTTTACTCACAGGATTGACAGGTGAGACATTGTTGTCAACCCAGATATGTGAACTGCAATGGAACACACATGATGAGCCCAAAGAAGCTTCCAATAAGTGTGTCACGGTGCAAGTAGAATCACAACATCAGCTGGCCGTTTCAGTCATTGTCATTTCATCACTCTTGGGGAATATGCCTCGCTGTGCCTTACTTGCAGTGATGGGAAGGCATAACAACTTCGCACGGCCTTGCAGTCCACAAGAACTAGACGCAGTGTCGGTTGTAGGGTGTGCAGAAGAGCAACAAACACAATTTGCAAACATGGCCAAGAATAGTAACGTGGATATATAATTGGAACAACTAGTAAAGCCTGTGAATGCTGCAGCAACTGGTTGAATATAAAAGATCACCCACCACTCCCTCTCGCCCACAACGCCAGCTGATAATGAACACATAGAGGGAGAAGGCACAAAACAACACTCCACATGGCCCAATATGAATAACTAACGCAGTTTCTAGGTGCCACAGACACATACCGATGGCACATCCCAATGCTACCATTCCACCCAGCAGTGTCATGGCCTGCCTTGTCGAAAATGAGACGAGTTTGCAGAAAAAGGCCGAGAAGCCGACACAAAGTTGATCACGGTGGTGACATTTGGAAAAGCGATTGAGACGGTCTTCTACGAGTTAAAGCACGACATATCTCCACCCATGAAATCACCACGATTAATGATTATGGAGACCACCATTCTGCAAACAAGCAGCGCCTCTTATTAATCGTTGGCTTAGCTTACCCCAAGGTTAGGAGTCCCTGGTGCACAGAATTTTAGTCAATGAAACCCAAGCAAATGAAGGCACATAAAAAGACTTGATTTGTCTACTGGCGAAAGACTAATCTTATTTTCAAAGAAGAACTTACTAATTTAGGATACCTGCCTCCCCTTCCTCCCCTGACCGCAGCAGTGATGGTACCAGTAGAAGCGGTTTAGGAGACACATCGTCACCACTGTCCTCCCCACGACAACGACGGTGACGCGAAGCAGAGACGTCAAGACACGAGGTGATCCGTCGGAAGTCATGAATACACGTTGACGGTGGCGGGCGTTAAGTCCATTTCTGCCCACGCCCGATACGGCCCAGACGTCTCAATATCAACGCATACGACATTTCACAAGCAGCACACGTATCTGCTACCTCCTTACGTCCACCTGTACTCAATGTGACCTCCAACTGACTTCCCCCTGCGTCATGACCGTCCAAACTGCCTTGTTTTATCCACCTATGCGGAAAAAAGGCGAATGAACACAATAAAGCACATGCAATTCTCGACTTTGAAATTAGAGTGTGAAATGCGTTTCGAATGACCACATGTAAACCCGTTTAATAAGGCCAAATCACATAGATAAGCAATTCACTTCCATAGAGGAACTTGCTGAGAGAATGCAAGCATCTACCACCACCATCGACACTACCGATTACACAACACCTCCTAAAGAGCGCAGTGACTTATAGAGAAGGCGTGAGGGAGGTTAGAGGAGAATGAGGTGCGAAGATGCTTCCGAAGCAGGAGACTAGGCAGGAGACGCTCAACGCTCCTGCATTCCTTCACCGAATCTCGCGGCAAGGCGACCGGATCACTCGCATGCAGACCGCGATCACAGCTATCAAGAGGCAACTAGATACCAATATTGCCACTTAATTTTATGCCTCTCATAGGTGAATATGAGCTTGGCGTCAAACAGAGCTACGCTATTCCTCATGGTTTTCTACCTAGACTACAGCATAACAAAGTAAATGAGGCTACGGCCAACAGAACGACGACTGCATTCAAGCGACACCGCTTACCTCAGTAGCCGGGAGATCATCAAATTATTAAAATGTGCGCAACATTTGCAACGCGAGGGGAGGAATTGCGACTCCAAAGCACTACTTCCACCAATAAGTTTCCAAAGCGTTCGTGTTTTCGCTGATAAGCCAGAGAAACTTAAAGTCACTGTCGAATGAACAACTGACAGGTGTCATGTACACAAGCCACGCCTACAGCCTCCCACTGATCAAATTACAAGCAAACAGCTGCCACCGAGTCACACTGTGCTACTCACTCGAAGTTATCACCACAACCATGTGGGGATATCTTAGAGGGGGAAAACAAATAGACAGACAGACAGCGACCCCTAGAAAACAAACAAGTTAATCGCATAAATACTTGCAAAATGCCACTCAACAATCACACACACACACACACACATTACTTACCTATTCCAATAGCCATATTAATCCCAGGAAGTTCAAATAAAAAGTCGGTGACATTAAGGCACCACAAATGTTACTTCAATCAGGGCAACAAACAACGTAACGTTTCCTACAGGCGTGGCAGAATGTTGACAAATTTTTGAAGTTTCGTTAACATGAGGAATAGATCTCCTGTTTTGAAACTCACTCGTGAGACAAGTGTCAACGATATTGATGGCTTCCGTGGCCTCTACCATCTGCAATCAATTAATCGTGCTAAAATGGAGCTTACACAGTTCTTCATAGGATTCCCGTGCAAGGCCACAAATCCACTGCTCACGAAGAGCGTTGGCACAACCGTGTATGCTGTAGACACCAGTCTCCCATCCTAGTATTCTTCGCTGAAATACCACGCACTTACGAAACGCGCTACGACCACCTCTTTCTCCCGTCATGTGAATGCCATAATCCCATCCAGCAGATTCGCACCTCCGTCAGTGAGCACACCTCGTGCTCAACTGCTATTGGAGGAAAAGTCTATTTTAAAAAGGCGCACTAAGGTGATTAGCTAAAGCACTGCAATATTTCCAGCTTTAAAGCAGCTCACAAGTTTCTAGCTGTTTACTTTAGGCTATCAATATCAATGTTCTGATAAGGCAAGTTGCAATAAGAAGTGATCCTCGACGAAGTGTGTGCAATTTGAATTGCGACGATGTTTGGATCGTTCTCTAATTCTAATGTCTATTCACCGTGCACAAATTAGCTATATGAGTCTCAGACATTTGCAATTTTAATTTAAGGATAACAGTTTGTCTCCCTGACTTAGGTGTGCGCATGCCTACCGATGCGTTTAGGCACAATCGAGTGCTTTCCAGCCTCACAGGTTAAAGCGATGGACTAACCAAGAGAAAAAGATGTCCTTCGAGAGAACAGTGCCTCAGCATCAATTCAAGCCCCACGTCACACCATGCCACTCATGGTATCCCCAAAAACCAATCTCACCGAGCGGGAGAATTTATTTCGAACAACTGCCCGACCTCCAGTGCTATGTGACGCAATGAAGTGTCGATGGAAACCAGTTGAGTTGGAGGCATTAGTGAGGTGAGAGTACTACTATTGCAGTGGAGTCGGGGAAAGTGGAAATGTAAAGACAAGGTAAGTAGGATTAGGAATGAGGTTGAGCACCAGAAGGACCTTGAGATGTGTCAGCCGAGGCTTGTCATTCAGGCTCGAAGTGCTTTTCCTAACGCTTTTTCGATTTCGCCGACTATTAGGTCTTTGTAGGCAGTAGCTGATACGGGGAAACCGAGAATGTAGATGTATGCGTCTGTGAAAACAGGCGCCGATAATTTCAGTTTAACATCGGGATGCAAGCCTGTTAGTATTTGCACAGAAGCATCAAACTTTGCTTGGCCGATCTTCACACTCATTGCTACCTAAAATACACAAGTCCATGATTAGTGGTATGTGATGGCGGAGTAAGTACAAAGAAGATTGTTATTTTCAAAACGCGGCATCCCACTGCCCTCTGAAATCGAGACTTGATAAAGAAGGTGTGACGAATTATGGTTGTAAGACTGGCATGCGCGATTTGCGTGAGTAAGTATGAAGTAGACTTACTGCCTTTGGAGGAGTTAATATCAGACCAGTCACGTTGAAGCAAACCCTGATGGTTAAGGCTAGCGTTCCGTTGACCAGAGTGTTTTCAATCGAATAGGGGCAAGAGAGAACAAGATCCTTAATAGCTTCGACGTAGTATTTCTTGCCGTGTTTTTTTACATATTGTAACAGATCCTTTATTGCACCTTCCATTACGGGATCTACGAGGAAGCCTGCAAAGTGCCAGTTAACAACAGGAGATGTCGAACTCACCGTAACTCAGAGTGGACACTGACAACAATGCCACGAGAAGCAGCATTCCTTTCAACTGATAGCGCTGCATGTCGAGGGAGTGGAGCTATGCTTTGTGTCAGAAGTCGCTAAATGTCGGTTGTGTTGTCGGTGACAGGGAGTAGTGGGTGGCCTTTTGTATCCAACCACTTGAGTCTTTGCCAATGGCAATTCTTCGTAACCCACACACCGTCGCCTTCACCAACGCAGTGACTGAGGCGTGAGGGTGAGTGACAGCACTGAGGCGCGCTCCTGCAAATCCAACCTGAGGAGACATCACCCGCTTCAGCTTATTTTCACCTCCAAAGTAAGACTTAAGGCATGTGCAAAGGTGTGCTGATTGATGAATAGCCACCCAAAATTCACAAGTTGATCTAAGCACGCGACACACCAGAGAGGAAGTTCACTAACCTCATCAAAACACGATTATTTGCTTTAGAAACTACTTGTGCTCAAAGGCTACCAAAACCGATGTGACATTGATTATAGGTGTGACCGTGATTGTGACGTTGATTTTGGCTTGAATTAGTTGTCGCAAGATCTGCGAGTATGTGCCTCTAGATTAACCACTCCTCGGTATTTTACGCTACTGATGCTATGCTTTAGCTGCTAGCAATTCCAGCTAAAATCTACCTGTGGATGAGTGCGTTTATCAGCAGTGGATCGAGGAAGGTCCCCTAATGATTAGGCGTTCCTTACTGGCACTCTCGATGATGCGCCTCCTGCGACTCTGACCCAGCGTGTCATTATAAACTCCTCCGATCCGTTTGACATCCTGACTGGCTCCCTGAACTCCTCTTAGAGTACTAAACGCTACTGCCTTGCAGTTACCAACACCCTATCGGATTTTCAATGACCACCACTCACTGCCATCGCATTTATGCGAGTCAGGATGTTCCGCGCCCTAAGATGCTTCTCAATCTCAATCTAGGCTTGTCGCAAAGAACGATTATCGGTGAGATGGCACAAGGTGAGATGCGCGTGTCGGTATAGGTGGGATGATGGCGGCACTCCTCCAAATCCCACTACGTGAGACGAGATGGAGCCGGGGGCGAGATGGCACCACTAATTGATATGATTTGAATGTACTCGCATGTGAGTAACCTCTCCAACAGCTTCTTACGCATAGCAGCCGCCTGTCGTTTTGACCTCTAGATGTTTCACTTTAAAGGCTCAATTCTCCACATGATGTTTAGGTTGCATTATGGCTGTATGGTAGGCTTAACCTCTCCTTTAGTTGATAGAACACCACAAGCCACCAGCCCAGAGATAACAAGTGATCACCATCAGGTCATTCCAATACTGCGCATGGATGATGTCGGGTTGGATTAGTCCACAGTGCCGATCGCCCTTCATGTTTCAAAAACGCATGTGTCTACTTTTTCGGTGTTCCTGTACCAGCCAATATCGTTAAAACTAAGATAATTGGTGAAGTCGTAAAGTGTTAGAAGGCGCACTTTGGGGTCTCGTATGTAATCTTCCCTGTTCACTGTTCAATCTCGCTTTGTTTATCTTCCTATTCCTACTTTTCCCCGGCTCCACCGCAGTCGCTGTACTCTCAGAGCCCAATAATTCTTCCTCTGACGCTACAGTGCATCACAGAGTGCTGCAGATCAAACGGTTATTCAAAACAAACTTTTCCTTTTCTGCTCAGTGAGACAAGTTGTTGTGGGTGTGATAGATGTGTCGGTGTAAGGCGGGACGTTGTGAAGAGGCGATTAAAGTGAGGCCGAAGCACTATCCTCTCAAAGCACCTCTTCTCCCTCTTGTAAGAGCAGCGCTTTCGCTTGTGTAATTGAAAAGCAGTCGAACGCGCGTTTTGATAACTTTCGTATTAGTATTGAGAAGGTGAACAGAGTAGTTGCTTAGACTACACTAAAACGCAGGAACATCCGCGGCATTGCCTTATGTGCAGTTGTCGTCTCCTCGTCCACTGCTTCAACATTCCATAGAGTTCCATATATCTCGCTTCCGCACAACGCAACAGAAGGGTCTGCATCACGGACAGAGCACTTTCCAATGCGCTTTCAGTAGTTGTGAGGTAAGAGCAGCGCAACCCCCTGAAATCCCTTGCGCTGCATTGAAGGAAGCTTCCATCTAGCGAATTCCAGAGAAGCAAGTAAGTGTTTGCTGACGCGGCTGGAGAAAGTTGTAATCATCAGTGATGGAGGAACTGCAACACGGAGGCGACGGGCAACCGACAGTGATAACTTATTCAACCTGATATCGCCCACACGCAATAATGGATTGCCGTAGTTGTGCTTACTCGTGGACTCCGGGCTGACGTCTTGCAGTGTTTAGCCAACAAGAGGCGAGTTGTAGCTTACCATAATTACCGCAACCAGAGTGCAGCAGATACATCAATGATGCTATCAATTTGCAAACTCTCGACCTCTGCGCCAAAGCACCCAGCGTTTCATCATCCACCTCATCCCAAAAAACGCAAACGCACTAGTGGGCATATGAACACCCGACTTGCCTACTTTGCAGTCTTAAGTAGTAGTGTGCCGTAGGCAACTGCAATGGCGGGAGTTGTCAACATGCTCTTTGGTGAGAGAGTGATCTAGCAGACAACTCGTCCACCTTTATTGACACCTCAAGGGTTTGAACTGCACATGACCCACTTGTGCATGATTAAGAGACATTGGAATTAGGGAGAGATCCAAGCATCGACTTGATTCAAAATTGCACACATTCCACCTGGGAGTGCTTCCCAATCTACCTCACATGATTGAAGCATTGACAGCAGACAATCATGGATGCAAGTAACAGGCCCAATGTGAGATTCGCCTCGCAGTGTTAGCATAATCTTGGCCCCTCGTCAAATGTGTGATGCTTTGTTCGTTTGACTACCGCTTTCTGTTACGGTCACTTGGGTGGTCACATTGCCCTAGCCGAGTGAACTGGCCTCCGAACCATGCCAGTAGTTCCTTTGATCCCTTTGTCTCCCAGACATTCATATTCCGCTCCTATATTCTGCCTTCATTGCCTGCATGGACGCTGTATGTGTGACAGCGACTGGTGGAGTCGACTTTAACGGATTTCTATCCCAATCTATACCGACTGTGACAAATTGTAGCAGTGCGGAAGATGCGCATTTACTATGGATGGGAGAACCTTTGACGTCGCACAACAGAGAAGCTGAGAATGACGTCCACCTTCGGCATCTACCACATCCCTGTGTTCTGCAAGAAGACTATAAACATGGACATTTGCATGTCCTGGTCAGCAGGTAAACAACATCGTATTGTGTTACATGTCATCTGTACGAGTGGAAAGCCATAGGTTCTGCCTGCATGCTTTCGTTGGTGGGAAAGGTTTTTTCCATACCCAACACTCTGCTCCGTACGAATGCGGCCACGCGTCAACGCTGTTGTTCACCGCCTTGTTTAACGGTGTCGGAGGAGGCTCCCACACGGTATGTGGTGTGGGAGCACCCAACTTTCCACTTACTATTACGTGTTTCAACACGATAGCAAATCACGCGTACATCTTCTGAATTCCCCACTAATCCTCGTTCAGAGAAAAATTGACCTCACTCAACTCGTCAATTGCATTGAGGTCTTCATCACCAAATGTAAGCAACGACAAGCAATCGAATGAGGAATGTGGAATGCATTTGCAAAACAACTCGCCTAGGCGTAATCAGCGGTCGACTAGCTGCAGGTTCACAGACATCCAAATAGATCGGATACTCTCCACCTGCTGGAAGTTGATTAAAATGGGCTGAGTGTCGTCGAAGTGGACCAGACATTTTGCCAAGGCTTGGGTGTGGTTTTAGGGAACGCAAGCATCGACCAAGGAGACAGACTGCGTCCTGCGCATTCGTGCAGTGCCTGCCTCGCCTCCACCGGGCTGCAACTGACGGTTGACAACAAGGGTGCATCAGATCTATTCGAATGTCAATAGACCTGAAACTAGTCGACCACTGATTACGCCTGCGCAAATTGTTCTATGAATGCATTTCACGTTCACACGGAGTTGAACGTGGCGTAAAATAAGTAAGGCAGTGAAGGTCACATTTCCTAAAGGAAACTTTTAAATCCACAGCGGGTTGTTTGGCTGATGCACATGCGTGCCTTTCTTGGTCAATGCATTGTGCTAGACGATCAGCAGTTCCTTTTTAACCCCTTTTGGGGCACGATTTTCATCTCGAGAGATCACAGTGGCATTGGTAAGCTGCTTTGAAGCCGATAAAGAAGCCAGGGCAATTCGAAGATTGCATGTAAAGCTGCCTCATAATGCTCGACGATTTTACACTTGAGTGACGAGTATGCCGGTCATGTAGAATAAATAACAAATCTACACTTCATTCAATGTAAAGCACTCAGACACCTTTCGCTTGCAATTCACAAGCAATTATTCGTCATTGGTGTAGTCAATGAAGCCACAAGCTCTGCCAGTGGAATGCTGAGCAGTAGAAGCGCAAGTTCAACTATCGTTTACGAGCAATCTCCATCAATCCTTGCCTAGACGTCGCGTGCAGCGCAGTGGCCTTGGGGTCAGCCTGATCCGCTGATGACCTCTCCTCCTCTGTTAAATTATCACTAAGCGCGGTGTGATGGGTGTTGGTGTGGAGGTCTCTCACTGCGGATCGTGCGGGAAATCGGGCGCCAGGCAGACCCACAAACAGTTGTGTGCAGATTGGCGGGTCGTGGTTCGTCCTGCGGTGGGGATGAGCTGATGATGCAGCAGTGCATAATCTCACTCCTGAAAGGAGAAGAAGTGATCGGTGTTCGTGGCCATCGTTTCCGGATTAGTATTCACTTAGCTGGACAGCCCCAGTTTGGCCGGATCAGATACTCAAAACGAAACTCGATCATGGACATTTAGAGTGGGTTTCCTATTACCGTAGAACTTCTCAGCATCAAGCGCACACCCTTGAGCGCTTCAACTATGGTTCAATGGAACGAAATACACATTCGACCCAAACTACGCATGTTTTACGGAACAGACGATGGCACACGTGGAACAAACTACTTCAGTGTGGGAAAAGCTGGAGCTTTTGTCTAGGTAACGTTAAAGAGTGGTTATATTCCTTCTTTTTTGATTTTCACCAACTAGTTCGCTGGTTGGCAGACCGTTCCAGAATAATCGTTGTTCTTCTTTCAGTGCTGCACAGAAACCTCTCTAGGTGCGTTCACTCTGCAAAGATCTCCCAAATATATTTGCACCATTTTCGTGTTACTCAAAGCACATTTTAAACGACCAGACCAGATTCGGTTTCTCAACTTGACACAAATGCAAATCCACTTCCACTGCATATGCAACAGTGCCAAACAGCAGAAGAGAGAAGTAGTTCGTGAAAGCAAAGTAGAATTTTTGAGGCTTTATAATCGTAACAGAGAGCAAAACAAAGCGAAGCTATTTTAATGATCATTAGTGGATTAGTGGATGCATTCGAGAGGGTAAGTCTCCACTACAACCAGTTGAGAAGCCTTAACAATCGTAATTTAAGGAGTGGGTTTGAATGCCACATTAGCCTTATCGTAGATCGTCGTGAATGACTACGTCATGCTTGTGTGGGATCCAACATTGGGCTGTCGGGACTGCGTTGGTTGTGATGCGCCCCATCCCTTCACTTCTCTACACCTATTTCGTCTGCGTTGCCTTGCATACAAGCGTGTTGTCAAAGCCCATTCTCTTTGCTTGCAATGGCATCGCAAGCTTTTAATTAATTTCATTAACTAACTTGCGCAAAATTATGCGTCGTACGAAGGGATACGGTCTCTTCTACCCTTTAATAGCGTCAACAATTTTGGAGTGACGGGATTGATTTCCTGTGAATTCATGAGTAAAAAGAGACAATGGTTCTATTGTGCTCACCACTCAGGTATTGCGGGTGTTCACGCAGAAGCAAGAGGTTTTCTAGTCTCCCTTTGCAAATGCTATGCAACTCTCTTCAGTTCCTCCTACCACACTACCCGCTATCCCCTACCGGAAGCACATAACACGTGTGCTTCCAGACTTGCGTGCCTCACTTGAACACCGGATCTTCCCCGCACACCACAATATTCACGGAGCCTCAAGGATTACTAGTGCCTGAATGGACAGGAGACGGATACCTGGATCTGTGAACGCTCAACATAGAATAACCAGAATCTCAATGGAAAACATGTATCCCACCAACTCTCCGTCTAAAATTTAACAGCCGCTCAGATTTCGAGCTAGGTGACCTCGACATCACCCTATCACCTAATATCACTGACGTGTCCGTAAGTGCTAAAATATTTGTAGAATGATGCTCATCAGTAGTTTAGAATCTGGTGGAAAGACGTGAAGTGCTAAGCAAACAGCAAAGCAAATTCAAACGGGTACATTTGAAAGCACATAAACTTGCACGTGTGATGAAGCCAGTGGACGAAAGAGCACAAACGCCTCGCTGCACCTGCCAGATCGACTAACGAACTAAAAATATTTGATGCCTTCAGGCACTTAATTCACTTTCCATCTACTTAACCAGATTAAATTAGCATTATTTTTTACAATTAACTTATGCCCCAGCATCCATTTGTAGCGGCGAAACATCAAGATACTATGGACAGGTGGAATGCTAAATCTGTTTATTGTCCAACCATTGAATAGGAACGTACAAAAAAGGAATTTCGGCATTTTAGACCTTCACTAAGATTTTAGAATAATGCCTTGAAAGATCGGCAAGTTTCTTTAAAAAATAACTACTTTGAACTAAACCACCTTTTCTAGCCGATTTGCAACTTGGTCAGCACCAATGACTGGAGAACTTTTCTAGCTTTTAGGCTGTTACTCAATCTTAGACCAATGAAGTGCACAATAATTTTAACACACCACTAGGAATGGCAACAAGGTGGCGTTAAGGTAGAGACTGGATTTGAAAAGGCAGTAAAAAAGAAAGTTCACCCGTAGTTATAGCCAAAAAGCCTCATAATGACAGCCAATCCAAACTAATAACTTCAACTGTACTGTTTGTTTTGGGTTATTCCTTTAAATAAAACAACAAAAGTAGGAATTTAGCATTAAAATGCTGTGAAAAGGTAAAGCACTAAAACCGTTTGCTGTCCAAGCATTGAATGGGGACGTCCAAATAAAGGGGTTTCGGCACTTTAGACGTTTACTGAGGTGGGAAAAGGACTTAGAAGGCCTAAAATAATACTCAAACAAACAAATAGTTTAAAATGAATTACCTTCCCTATTCTACTTCTAAAGGTGTATCAAAGCCCTGCCAGGCCAGTTCTGTTCAATCAAATGGCGAATGCCATCCAGTTCACGCAGCGCTGCACGATGCTTGTCAGCAAGTCATTCTATATTAGCGCTGTTGGTCATAGTACCCACACTGATTGATACGAGTAAGGCAAGGTGAGGCTGGTGCTCCCGTTCAAATTTCGTTGCATTTAGATCTTACAAAATTCTTACAATCGCAACAAAGACAGATGGAAAGTCGGAACACTAAGAGGGAAGTCTACAGTCGCTTCCATAATTGCAGCGTCGCATCAACTAACATAAGTCTAGGAGAACAAATACGTTATGTCAGCATATTCCAGGATGCGTGTTTCCTAGTACTTTTAGGAATTATTTTGAATAGTCCGCTTTTTACCAAATAACACTGCGCCCTGTTTGTGCTCGTCAAAGGAATATTGTCAATTGTACAGAATTATTATCGAATTTTCTCGATGTTAAGTTGTAATGTCATTGTTAAATGCGCTTTTTCCTGTGGCTAAGCGTCTCATTGGAATATGACGAGTTGCCTTGGCAGGTGTTCGTGGTCAATAACAATTAAAAGCGAAATAGCATCAACTACAGACGTGATTGTGATTTTCATCAGCACAATACATCAGCAAAATTATTTGATTTGAAGTCGTAGACAAAAAGCACTAGCCCATTGCATTGAGTGTCTTTGGTTTGCTTGATGGTCTGACCTGAGGGCGCTGCACACAGAATCAGTAATTGGTAAGTTAACAAGAATTGAAGTAATTAGCAGCAGGTCTGTATGCAAAGGGATTAAGATTGTTCTGGGCTACAATTAAATTTAGCTGCTGCACTCTATCATTGAATAAGATGTATAAATTCTGAAAGGGCCCTTCCAGCCCTCCTAAGGAATGCGACTTCTGCGGCCAATTTCATGTCACAACTCCTGACTGTGACTAGACTTAAAAGCATTCTTTCCTACTCACCGACATAAACAGCCACCGTGCTAGCAACTATCAGTTTAATGGCCTTTTATGCGTTACGACTATCTATGCTGTTAAAAGGCCTTCGAATGTGGGAATTGCCCCTACGTTACTTTAATGTTGACCTTTTCCTTTTGGTAGACATAACTTCTGGTGTTCACGAAACAAGCCAACCAAATCTGACCAGGGCGAACTCACTTTATTCAATTCGGTTTCACTATTATTGTTATGGTTTACACTAAACACTGTGCGTGCATATATTTACTTGATCCAAGCACCATGAAGGCATGAGCTTAAATCCAACTTCTTGAATAGACTTTCTGGGTGAATATTCGTCAATACGCACACCTTTGTGCAAGCCCTAACTCCTTCTTTACAGGAGGAAATAAGATGGGGTGGGTGATGTCTCCCCTGGATGGATTCGCAGGAGCGCGCCTTAGTGCTGCCTCACACCTTCACGCCTCGGTCATTGTATTGGTGAAGGTGATGATGTGTAGGCTACAAACAATTGTCATTGGTAAAGACTCACCCACCACTCCCTCTCATCGACAACACAAGCGATGCACTGCGAGTTCTGGAGCGAAGCAGATCTCTACTCCTTCGACATGCAGTTATATCAATTGAAAGGTGCACTGCTTGTCGTGGCACTGTTGTCAGTGTCCTCTTTTAGTTACAGTGAGTCCAACATCTCCTGCTACTGACAGACACTTTCCAGGCTTCCTCGCAGACCCCATAATGGAAGGTGCAACAAAGGATCTGTTACTATGTGTAAGAAAATAGAGTATAAATAGTATGTTGAAGCTATTAAAATCTTGTTTTCCCTCTCTCGACCGTGAAGTGCTTGCCTACACCGTCGGCGCTTGCTTCAACGTAACTAGTTTGACAGTGATCACTCCCAACTTAGTAAGTCTGCTTCATTTTAACCACGCAAATCATGGATTCCAATCTTGTAGCATTAATTCCTCACGCATTCTACATCCAATGTCAAGTTTAGAGGGCAATAGGATGTCGCATTTCGGAAATAATAGTTTTCTTTCGACTTCTTCTGCCAACACATTGCACTAACAATGAGTTTGCAGATCTTAGGTAGCAAGGAGTGCGATGCTTTTGTCCAAGTGAAAACAGGCGTGCATCCCGACATTCAACCAAACTTGTTGGCGTCTCTTTTCGTAGACGCATGCATCTCAATTCTCGGTTTCCCCCTATCAGCTAATGCGTACAAGGATCTGATAGTCGGTGAAATTGAAAAGGCGTTAGGAAAAGCACGTCGAGTCTGAATAACTAACCTGGACTGACACACCTCAAGGTCCTTTCGGTGCTCAATCTCACTTTTGATCCTAATTACCCTGTCTATTCATTTCCGCCTTCCCCGTCTCCACCGCCATCGCTGTGCCCCAAGTGAACCAGCTTCCACCGACGCTTCAGTGCATCACCTAACACCGGAAATCGGACAGTTGTTCGAAATAATGTGTTTTTCTTAGTGAGATGAGCTATTGATGGTGTGGTGGATGTGGCGGTGTATAGGGGGAGGTGCCTGAACTGAGGCTTAAAGCACCATCTTTCCAATGCACATCTCTTCCTCCTGATTTGATTGTTTCTTTAATCTCAGAGTTTGGGAAGGACTAAGTCGCATGAATTGGTGGCATTAAAATGACATGTGGAATGAGGGGATGAGTAATTGCTTAAATTACATCGCAATGTCACACTCGTGTCCAATCCCACATAATTTCGTGTCGGTATCTTAAGCTCCCTCTCAATGCCAAATATTGGTCGACATCACCGACAGATGGATTAGGGGCGCAATTTTATCAGACGCACCGTAAAAGTGATGTGATCCCTTCAAAAAATACCGAGTGCACATTGGAGAGTGATGAGAAGCTCACATTGACAAGTGTTGACAATTAAAGCAACTTATAGTCACGTTGGTGGCACTGGAAACAAACACGATTAACACCGCAAACTGATTTGACTTGGGATCGTCTACAAGCAGCAACGAAATGGTGAGGTTATGCTTGGTTTTGCACTGTGAGATTGAGACTGTGGGTGTTCTGCCAACAGGAAAGGAGGTGTAGTTCACTAAAGCTACTAAAGACAGAGTGTAGCAGTAAAACCGAGAGGAGAACTGAGCCTTTGAACTGAAACATCTGAAAATCATGGCCATAGGTGGTTGTTTTGTCTAAGAAGTTGGTAGAAATATGATTTATTTAGTGGCTCAGACCGCAAATGCTTACAGACTAGATGCAGCCACAGCGCATTCCATGACTACGTGCACTGAGGCTACAATTTCTGGTGGAAACATCTCGTCTCTGCTCCCTTACCTAACAAATGGTGCGATATGTTGGGCTGCCATGATTGTCCCATCCACAACAGCAAACACGATCGCTGTTCTGTAGGAGCTCACTGGCGCTCGCTCTCTGCAACATGCACACTCCACGTGAACCAGTAGACTAAGCGTCATTGCACTGAGCTGAGAGGGTAAGGCAGCCTCTTCCTCCTTTTAATGCATGTTTCGCAACATTTAGGCTGCAATGGTAAGCGACCCCCTATTTTGGTGCGCAGAAATGCTAGTGGGCCGCACACTGCCTTCCAACTCGACGTACATACCAGCATGTAAAGATGCTCATTAATAGATGAACACTTGACCTCTAGTGCTTCCACGTTAGGGCAAAAGTGATTCAAAGCCCACCTTACGCCACGAAGTGTAATCACTTACGGGCACATGTGTGCACATAAATCACTAAACTTGCAATCTCAAGTAATAATGTGCTACGAGTAATTGCAAGGAGTTGTCAACATGCAATTTACCAGCATCAAATAACCATCACGGAGGTTCGAAGCTTGCACAACTTACCTGTGCATAGCTGAAAGGCATTAAACTAGGAATTCATTTTAGGATACCGTCCTTTACAGCTGCACATATTGCATCAGGAAGTGCTTCCAAATCCACCTTGAGTGATTATAACATTGAGAGCAAATAATCGTAGATGCAAACTGCAAAACATCATTAGGCTCCCTCTTGCAAAACGACTGCGTAGTCTTGACCATCGTCAATGATTCAGCATTGAATGTCACTAGCGTTGCAATACTTGGCTTGATCTGAGTGCCGAGTTTGAATTCGGACACTTGGGTGGCCATATTGTCCTAGCTGGGTTGGCTGGCCTCCGAGTCAGGCCAGCAGCTTTACTCTCTCTTTTCGCTAAACACACATTCTGCCCCAGTAATATGCCTTCTTTTGCCTTCAAGTAAGTCTCGGCATGGTGCAATCATGGGATGCAAATAACTGAAAGCAACTAATAATTTCAGGCTCAAAATATAGGGGACCCACTTTAATTCCTCCAATATGTTTCCAGCCTTCCGTCACGCCTGTAAGGAGTACTATGGTAGCCCTTATCATGTTTTCGTTGCCACCTACTTTTCCTCTACGCAGCTCGCAATTATTGTGGCGCATAGACTAGGGCTTTGCAGGTGTTTTGCGAAACGTAATGCCTGCTCACTTGAAGTTACTTCATGCCTGCTCTCCTCTGCCCATGGTGTTCTCACTTGGTTTAATGGTGGTCACTTGAGTGGCAGCCGTTTATGTTGCATGAGTGACTTTCACCCGACACTCCTCTCAATTACTCTCGCAACACAAAATTTGTCTTCCTACTTGCAAATTATTTGAATCTGTATCAGCACACGTAGATTTTGAGATACCCAATCCTTTGCTACACACGTTATGATGAAGTGTGCTTTGTGCCATGGCTGCCGAGGCGTAGGATGCTGCTTGAGTGCAGTCGTTCTGTTAGCTCTGTTTGACTCCGCTTTTCACATTCATCCATGGAAGGAAAGAAATAATATTTGATTATTTTATTCTTTAGGTGCCTCTTGATAACTGCGGACGAGTTGTCTTGTCCCACGATTTGGCGGAGAGTAGCAGCAGCCTTCAAAGTCTCCTGCGCATTCTCGCCCTTCGGAGCTATAACCTCACCTCTATCCCTCCTAGCCTCCTTCCTGACCTCTACGCAAGTCAGTGCTCTCTTTGGGAGGTGTTCTTTATCCCAAGGTATCTTTGATAATAGCCGAAGCTCGTGTTTTTTCTTTCAGCCCGAGAGAAATTGTGGGAGTTCCTTATTTACTTATTGGTTTTGTTTTCTTTACGGAAGCAAATTGTATGCTTGGATGAACTGGCTTTGTTGAGCCAATTTGCATGTGGCTATCCGAAATGCATCCACACCCTAACTCGAGGTCGAAAATTATTTGTGCATAGTTGTGTTCGCTTGCCCTTTTTTCATGATGAAGGACCGAGGCTGTCGGCGGCTATTGAAATTTAATTTGGACGCGAAGAGGTAGACAACGTAACTATCACTTATGGAAATCTTTAGTTTTCAGACGTTTGGGGCGCATCTGGAAGGAAGACATGTCTCGTATCTCCACCTCATCTGCCGGTGCTATCGATGCTACAGTGAGAGAGAGAAGACGGGGCAGATGTCCTTCGCCAGCAAACCAATCAGTTTTCTTTTTGTGTTTCGATTTGTCTGATGCACTGCTTACGGCACTACTGGGTGGGATTTGATAGTAGCATTGGGATCTGCACTCGCCATGAATTTCTGTCAAGCCCTGCAGGCTGTGGCGGCAGAAAAATTAGGCCATGTGGATGTTGTTTTGCTTTCTTCCCTCTATATGTGCATTATCAGCTGGCTGAAACGCCGAGTGTCAATCTCGGTTCTCTTAGACACGTGGATGAGTGATTGTGGCTTAGTATCGGGTAGCGAATTCCCGTTCTTTCGTTTCCAGATCTCTCTTAGGTGTGGTAGCTGTTGAATGCCAGTGTGGAGTTCTCTACGTCGGCAACTACTGGTGATATCGCCACTCTCCACGTCTTTACACTTTGCCCTCCCTGTTGAATTGCTGTGGTTTCTCATGCAGAGAATTCATTTTTCCCAAATCAACGAGTTGCAGACCACTTTACCTCATACTTGTACTTTCACCAGAGCACACCGCAGATCTTAGTCGTTTCACTTTATGTGATTGGGTGAAGAGAAAGGTGTGCATGGGTAGGCTTTTTGATGGGACAAGAGGCAAGTGTTTGCAAGTGTTGTACCCTTACAGATTGCTTTGACTGTACGAGACTGCAAAGACCAGTCGGTAGGCAAGTCATTTCGAAAGGAGGGAAGTGTAGACTCGTGGGGTTTCAACTGACGAGTGTAGCGATTTCATGGCTACATCGATGAATTGCGAGTGGGTGGGGAAAATGGCACTGATGTTTGCATTGGATTGAAGAGTTGACATGGAGAAGAGAGGGAGACAGGGTTAAGAGTGGGTGAGGGAGTAAAACGAGAGTCGTATCGTGAGTGAAGTAGAAGTAGGTGTTTAGTGGTGGACACTGTAGAATCGGATGCAATATTGCTAACTGCTAGTCAGCTGGAGGAAAGGAAGGCAACACTCAGTAGTCGAAAAGGGTTCGGTTTATTAGAGGGCATTTAAGAAAGTCCGCAAGAAAGTCTTCAATGACAAGTTGGGTTAGAGCTTTGCAAAGCACACCACCGGGAGTGACATTAAGGGGTGCTTGGCCGTCGGGAGGACTTCCGTGATCCGTTGCTATTAGGGACAGTTACCTGTCTGGGTGGTCGCGTAGTCAAAGGTCCTTTGCTTCTGACACATTCAGACAAGGAAATGGTATGCCGCCTCTCACACCACCCCGAGGTCACAATCACAGTCGCAGCTCATGAAGCGACGGTGGGGAACGATGTCTTCCCAGTGCAGTTTGAGTGCGATATTTGTGGTCTTAAGGTAGAGGTGCAGTCTGCCACTGATCAGAATTACTTGGCTCACTTAAATTTGGCTGGGATGGTAGGTAATGCACTTAACTCTCAGTAGGGACTTCTGATGAATGACGGAGTGATGCTGCTACAATAACGCATCGCTCTCATGGGTGGAGTGCCTTGAGCAACAGAATCGCGCAAGGCTCCTCGTGAAGCATTGCAGCTATTCACATGGAGGTGACAGGAAGACACACGCCAGGAGTCCTCGATGTCTTGCCGAACACAAGACCAAGATATGGCCATTTTGTTGTTGCCGGCAAGTAATTGCTTTTGCTCATTTCCACGCACCAAGCTGTCAAGATGGATTTTGGGACAGTTGACACCGAATCCCATTCCTCTCTTTTTTCCTCAATAGAACTAACCAGCAATCAGGAGGCGGGACTTTGAAGAGGCAGCTTCACAAGTGTAACATGCATTAAAAGTGACACACATCCTTCTTGCATCATGAAGCTAGGGTGTGGCGAATGTGCATGTGTGTTTGTCTGGTGCTGAAGGGTTTCTGTTGAGTGTATTGATGGCAACTGGTACGTGCCTTCCCAAAGCCACGAATGAGGACAGGTGTCCAGTCGCTCTGTCACATCGGGACATTTGCAATGCATACATCAGACTAAGTAGTTCTCAGTGCTAGACGAGACGCGTTCGACGAACACGCTTCTTGCTGCGGTACTGTTGTCATCGTACTATTAGAAAGAAGGGTACTCCCTGAACCAGCATGAACCTCATCATTCTGCCACCTGCTCTCACTCTACTTGTTGCGAGAGAATGAGGGCGACCCTACTCTGCCTGGAAGCCATCCGCAATGAAAACCCACTTCATTTTAAAGTGGCCTCAGCAGAGCACTGAATGACTACCTAGTCACGAAACACGAGGTGCTTGCACACCTGCTTTTCTCCCACCTCTTCAACTAATTTGTCATGCAGCTACACGTGGTGACCGCAGTGGTGCGTGATGCACTTGTGATTTCAGGTGTTCGCCTCAAGGTTAACCAGTTGACCCATTTGTCATTTGCTCGTAAAAAGATCACCAAAGGACAAATGAAATTGTCCCAGTTATTTAGTCTGATCTAAATTGGTCAACTAGGCTGTGGCTAATACGCACGAATGGTAGTCAACGGTACTGGATGTAAGTAGAGGGTTCCACAACAGTGTATTGCTCTTTCGAACTGCTGGACTTCGGCCAGCTGTAAGAGTTAAGCTGAATTGTTCGAGATTTCTCGTGAACCACCTCAACTCTCCTCTTGTTAGACTGAACAATGCAAGGCACCAGCCGACAGTGCAAATTAAGCACCACCACGTCATTCCAACATTGCGTGTGGGCAGTATGAGGTTAATTCTGCCCACAGTGTCGACCGTTTCTCGCCTCCGTGTTGCACTCCTTACCGCCAACCTTAGGTTTAGCTAGCCCGACGAGTGATGGGAGGCGCTATTCTTTTGCAGAATGGTGGCTGTCATAATCACCAATCGCTGTGATTCCATGATTGCTGATAGGTCGTGTTTACATTCGGAGATGAATGCCCTTATCCCCTTACACATGTCACCTCCATCGTCAACTTTGTTTCGGCTCCTCAGTCTTTTATAGCAAACTGGCGTCAATTTCGATAAGTCATGAGGAAGCAGTTGACAGTTTTGAATCCACCTCGAGACCCAAAGATAGTGGAAATCGGGCATGCAAAGGTAGATGCAACTATGCCAGTGAAAACAGGCGCGCGGACTGAAGTTAGGCTAAAAATGCTGGCATCTGTTTTCATAAACGCATTCGGCTAAATTTTAGTGTTTCTGTACCATCTGATACCTTTGAAACTAGGATAATTGGTTAAATCAGTGACGTGCCAGAGAACGCACTTCAAGGCCTCGTAGGTAATCTTCCCTGACACACGCCATGTTCACTGCACCGTTCAATTCCGCCCCGATTCTTGCTTTTCTTATCTTCCTATTTCCGCTTTCCCCATCTTCACCGCAATCGCTGTACACCCATAGCCCAATAATGCCTCCAACTCAAGCAGCTTCCACCGACATTACAGTGCATCACACAGTACTAATGGTCAAACAGTTGTTCGACTTATGCTCTTCTTAGTAGTGAAATGAGTTGTCCATGGTGTGGTGGTTGCGTTGATGAAATGAGACCGAAGTACTGTCCTCTCAAATCGTCTCTTCTCCTTCTGCTGTCTGTCGTTCCTTAGGCATCGACTGGCACCCACCGCACGCGAATGCTGCTACCGAGTTATCAGCAAGTCAATTCTGTGTAGCCGTAGCTGCGTTGTGGTTGTCGGGGAGAGAAGGAGACAGAAAATCCATTACAACTGCCCATCCCCATCAAATAAGATGTTACACTATTGCAACAGTAATTTCTTGCCTTTACAACCGACTTCATATTACTTTAAATTCTGCATTGTAAAACTTTATAAGAAAGTAGACACCTTTTGCGGAGAACTGAATGCACTTTGATACGATGATTCTTTCGCCAACACAGATTGGTGGAGAAGTCTCAAGCGCTCACAACGGTTTCTCTCACTTGACGGGATGACGTGAGATGAGACAACTCAACAGTCAGTTGGCTGACATAACTGGAGCCCAACACTGTTAGCACAAACCGGTGGCTCCGCCAAGAGCTAGTAATCGCCAAATCTCAATGGAAGTTGTTAGTTATTACTTGCCTTTTAACTTATCGTCTTCCTGTATTTCGAGGGCTACTACTCACTGCATAACTAACTTTCAGCGTGCATTCTAGCATAGTGTGAAGCATTAACATTTTTAAAATGAGAATTGTGCGACTTAATATGGAAATAAAAGAGGAGTATTGGACTTCAGTTCAAAGCTGCTGTCAAAATGTCGCAGTAATGTCGCACTGACTTGAAAGCAATGAAAGCCGCAAAATATTAAAAGAATTGCGACAGTTGGAAATAGGTTGGATGAACAACCTCTCTGGAGTCTTATGGTGTGCTGCCAGCATAAGGAGAGTTGGAGCTCACCATAATTACTACAAAGAGAGTGCAGCAAAAAAACCGCGTGAAGAATTGAGTCTTTAAATTGGAACATCTGTGGATCATAACAATAGGCGGCTGGTTTGTCCAAGAGGTGGATGGAAAGGCTGCTCATCAGTGGGTGCACTCGGACCACACCTAGGAGTGTTGACCTCTCGCCTCCGCTCCATCTCGTCCCACGTGGTGAGATGTGAAGGGGTGCCGCTATTCTCCCACCCATACCGACACGCGCATCTTATCACCTTGTTACACCTCACTGATAATCCCTCTCTGCGACAAGCTCTGCCGCCACACGAGGGCAGCTTCTCTCACCCCATCAAGACTTACCAAACTCACTCGCTCGCATTCCCTGAGCCAATCCCACTTCAGCGCTCTTTCCTTTCCACGAATTTCCATGCCATCTTTACGCCACTGCACACATCTTGCTTCATGCAACTGCCATTTCTAACCTCCACTCAATCTCCAACTTATGACTGCTTACAGAGTAGACTGACGTAGCTTTTCTATCGCATAATCGAGTCAAGCATGTATTTCGGCCACCAAAGAAAGGAGAAAAGCGAGACTACAAAGTATCTTGGGCCGCGGAACAACCTGACCCGTATCAAATGTGATGGCAGTGGGTGACGGTCACTGAGAATCAGATAGAGTGTTGCTAAGTACTAGTCAGATGGAGAGGAGGAAAAAACAACGTTCTATAGTTGACGATGGTCCGCTTCATTTAAGAGGAATTGAGGGAGTCGATCGGATTAGATGGGTCAGAGCCGCACTAGAAGCATCACCCAGAGTGCCAGTAAGGAGAGGATGGTTATCAAGGGGCCTTCCTCGATCCATTGTTGATTAACGCACTCATCTAAAAGTACGCTGAGACCAAATCATGATCCACCTCCTGTGTTGATTGTTGTTGTTAAATAATTTGGGGCAAAAAAGCACGAATGGGAATGAGAAGGTTAGAGGAGAATGCATGCAGCATCCAAACCACACATTTGTGTAGGCCAATTTGGATGTAGAAGAGACCAGAAAAGGCGTGGGTTGATTGCGGCTTAGAGCCTTGACAATCTCGACTGAACTTGGGAAATTACAATTTTGATAGTTACTTCTGCATGCCCTGTTATATCGGTGTTCGACGTAACAGCTGAACGGAGGAATGCGTGTGCTCATGAGGGCGTCCTGTTAGTCGATTTCGCCTACACACAGCTTAAGCCTATTTGGTGGGCAGAAGGTGGCGGATTGCTTTTGACTACTTGCCTGTGATACTTTCCATACATTATGTTGCCCAGTTGGCATAAGTCACCTCATGACCTGCCGATTGCAGTAGGAAGAGATTGGCAGCATTGAACGGTGTATAGTGTTTAGTGTGGTGGGTGGACGAATGCTTTACCGACCTGAAGTAGTCGATGAAGTCGACGTCTGCCAAGGTACAGCAATGCAAGCCACAGTCGGTCACCCACACCCCTTAGATTTGCGCATTTGGAATGAGAACCTGTGGGGATACTTGGAATGCATGGTGAAGAAGTTACTCTGTGAATTAAATTTGACAGATGATCGACACGGGATGTAACTAAGTTAATCTATGATTTATGCAATAGACAACCGACATGGGAGGAGAAGAACAAAACTGTTCGGAAAGGTGGCGCTTTCCCAACTTTACGCAAAGTCCTTCTTTATGCAATAGCACTTCGCAGTCGGTCAAGTGCGCATTAATCCAGCCAACCCTGCTAGTAAAGAAAGTTAAGATGTGGCGTTGACGGAAGTCGCTGCTGCACGCATTCATGTGTGGTGTGTGTTGTTCACTCGGCAACTAGGAGGTGGCAGTGGTCTGCACGACTGACTGCCGTGGTCAAGTGGTGATTGAGGCGGGTCACAGGCAATGCAGACTGCCACCCAAACAGAAGGATGTGCTCGAGTGAGCCGATCGAGGCGAGTAGATGCATCTGCCACAAAACCGACAGCTGCTTGAGGCGTTGCAGCGGACAATGCTCTGGGAGCCCTGTGTACAATGTTATGTAAGAAAAAGTAATGAGTTGTTGCGAGTAAACGTGCAAGCATGATTTTATAGTTCCTACTCCCCATCATTATTTTTACACGACAAGCAGGGATTTGAACAGGTTTTACTCAGCTTTTGTGCTGTCTATAATGCTTTATGCCACAGTCTAGATGAACTGCAATGTGGATTGTATTTTCTCGAAGGAGAAGCTAAGTGAGATCAAAATAGAGGAAACCCTGGGCTCCAAAATCATCTCTGGATGGGCTTAATGAGTACGCAGATGTCTGTCGCGGTGTCATCTGCATCCATATGACCGGTTTCATTTGTTGTCCTCGGGATCACTGGTCAACTCATGAAGCTGTGTAGCTCAAGATGACGATGGTGCGCGATGAATAAAATTTACCCTTCAAGGTTTTGGTCATGTCCATGTCGCAATTATTTGCCCCTCCGTCAACTAATGATGAAGTAACTCCTACAATTCCTTTGGCAAGCATTATGTAAAGGTTATGGATGTACACCGCAGACCCCACACCTCTAATGTTTGGTGATAGTGACATCAGGGCATTGACGACCACCGGATGCACGAATCCAGTAAAGCAGTGGTCGAAGATTACCAATGCGGATGGTTGTTTGGCTTTAAGACATGGAATGATGCTTGAAAGTGCAAAATTAGTCCAGTAGATAATCCTTTTACCAGTGCTACATGCATGCATGTGCCGCAGACATTAACGAACAAACCAAGGCAAACGTGTTCGGTGCTGTTGACACCCGACAACTCAATGTCTTGCAAATACGGGAGCGCACGGATAGCCATTGAAGGCATTGGGTAGCAGTAACAGAAAAAGTCCTTTCAATCGTCAAAAGGTGCTTACGAATAGTAGGCTCTTGGTGTTAAATAACAAATCCATACAGCACAGCCGTTACTACGGCAGCTTTAGCACAATATAATGTACAACGAATGGTGGTGCCTGAGTAATGGCGACACAAGATGAGATGACTCCTCGATCGCTGCACTCCAAAAGGTTTGATTCTTCAATCTGCAGAGGTGGCACAAAGATTGAGGGTGGATCTACCACCTCCACTTCATTAGCAGCCTCGTGTTTGCCCTCCTGCTTCCCTGTCTGCTTCTGTCTTCTATGGAATGATGATATTATGCGTCCGTTAGTTCCGCATCTCAGTCATCCGAAAGCCTCATCGTTCCACATTCTCGTAATCCAACGAACTTGCACTCGAAGTGTTTTAATCCCGGTTTGAATAGGAAGACATTTTGCCGCGGAGATATTACACCATGATAAACACTGACGACGGTCACAAGCTATTGCAAACAGGTCTCCTTGATGCAAAATTCAAACAGAGATTGTAGTAGTCTACCTTCATGTATCGTATTCCTTGCCATGGTGCATCTTTTTGCTTCAGCTTCTCTAATGCCAAACCTCTGTCCATTTGCCTGTTTGCGGTTGCTAAATGAATTGTACCTTGCGCGGAAGGGATATGCCGTCTATTCGTGCCCATTCCCCAGTCGGTGTGGGTCACAATGCTTGTTTCAGTTGCTGCCAAATGTAAAAAAGAGTATATGAGACAATCAAATCTAGGATGTTTTAGCAGACACGGGATGAAGGAGCAGCGAAGCATTCAATATCGCCTTTCACATTCCACTCTAGCTGCAATTAGCTTTAATCGTGGGATTCAATCCTTCAAATAATGCTTCTCTACTGCAAGCCAAATTGATATACATGACAGCGAATTGGCAACAAATAAGATCTACACCTCTTCACCAAACTCTCTTCCCTTTTGTAATCAGAAGGCAGCTCTTCCACTGCATTCGAACCATTGTTCAACTTATTGCTTGTGCACCACCTCTCATCCTATAGCTGTGACTTTTCGAACCGATGCGACGTCCATGTAACAGCCTCTGGCACTTTCGTACACCTAAATCACATTTCCCATTAGCAGAATGGCAACTACAGAATCTCACTCATTAGATCGTAACTTTTGACAACCTCAAAAACACAGCTTGCCGATTAAGGCAACCGTTCCAGTCCCAATGACGCATACAACAATGACCCCGGAGCAGGGACGTACATGCCATGTAACTCATCACCGGTTTGGGGTCACACAATCCCCAATTGATCAGTGCGAACTCATGGTGGTGCGAGTTAAACACGAAGTGGTGTCCTTTGCAGCTATCTTCACCCTTTCCTACCAAGCATAAAAGGCTACGGACTGGATAGTTTCCACAGAATTCCAGTTTTACGATCCATAATTTCCACTTTGCCAAGCGCCGTCGTTCAGAATGCAATGTCTCGCTTCCACCACCTCAACTTTCCCCTCCCGCACTCATCGAAGTGGCACATTCGGATAAAAATTAATCAAAACCACTTGGAGTTGGAAAACCAGAAGAAATACTAATGTGGACGTGAGTAATTGACTAGTCTTTAGGTGTTGGTGGTAAACGTGCTATAAAACCAGTAGGGTTTGATACGCATTACTGAGTTATCTCAGCGACTAACCGCATGACTCTAGTGATGGCATTATGCGATGCGCACGACGAAACACGACATTCTCGGTGTGGGATTAGCACATCATTTGCATGGCTTTACCACACTGCTGAACCAAGTACTCACCTGAGCATGCAGTTCAGATGACAGCAACCTTTCTTTGCTTACAGAGCAAGGTCGAAGAGAAGAATGATGAGGTGTTTTTAATCGGCCATCTGCTGTCTCGTCGCCGTCTCGTGGTTGCCTTCCTTTTCCTTCCACTACCTCCGTCACCTTTTGTGCTAATCCCATGTCAGTCGGTGGCCACAACGCATCCTACAAAACCCAACATTCTGCATTCCCATCTAACACCCTGCAGCCCCAATCCGCTAATAACGGACTGTCGCCCATAATTCCTCACTTTCATGCGCATCAACTGAGTGGACTAACTCAAGTCCCCAATGCATTCCATTCATCCGCCTACTACACCGCGCTTGTGTGCGCCTAGGTAGAACAAGTCTGGTGTCTTTGCAGCAGGAAAAGCGTGAGATGGCTAATCCACAAACGCATTACTAAGTGTGTTGAGGAGGCATCAGAGGATCTCAGAGCCTCCAAACAACAGGTAGAAATCGTTTGGTGTCACATTGCAAACAAATAGACGGATGTGCATACGTATTCTCGCACTCACCACCAATCATAATAAGGCAAAGTAGTGTGTTGGATGCTGATGTACCAGAACAGACTTAAAGAAGGTCATTCAAACTTGCGTACATACAAGTAGCTGCTACTTAGTCGTCAAACCAAACTAAATGGCCGGCAAATGAATCGCTAATACTACAATTGAGTGCCACATTCGACGTGAAATAACTTACAAGAAACCGAGTCATCTACTCATGACAACGAGTTAAGACGGCGCTCCTGCTATTCAAAGGCTTCGAAGCATAGCGTAAAACACCAGCATCAATGCGTGCAGAGAGGAAGTTATGCAAAGTTGAATTTACTCACCTTGTGAGGCATCGTGTCGTCACAATCGCACTTGCGTCTTGCAGGCTCCTCCACTTCGTCCAACTGTCCACTGTCCAACTTTATGTCCATCGAATTCAACAAGTGAAATGAAAGCAAAGCTCAAGTCGAAACAGCAACACACTCACTCCGAATTCACGAAGGCGAAAGACGGACCAACATCCGGTCGGCAAGTAAATACCAACCTGCTCACTTATACATCCCATAAGTGGACATCAATCAGTCCGCTCACTTTAAAATATTAGTGCAATCGTTGTGAACACACACGTTTTCCATGGATGTGTGTACATGTTGGTGCATGCAATGCAAAATACACGCCCTTTTCATGTTACTCAACGCAATTGTGGTTGAGCTTGTCTAAGTGACCAAAGTGAGATCGTCCAACACAACTTTTAAGTTTAGAAAACTAGTAGTGCAAACAATTTTCTAGTTATTTTATAACAAACGGCACCTGTTTCTAGTAAATCATTTCTGTGGCATAAATTTCGCTTTTTCTGCCACTCACCACATCCTACAGGCCTTGCGTACTGTGTTCATGCATCAGTTGATTTGTGCCGAGCTGTGAGTCTGCAGGTGGTGACAGCACGTACATTCAATGCATCTGTCAGCCCGAGCCACGACCAAGTTGAAAAGCATGTTCTCCATTTAGAGTTCTACACAGATCTACAAGATAAAACTCATTTGTGAAGGCTTATCAAGTTTTTATTAACTGGATGTGGGCATTTGATTGCCTCCCAATTCCACCGATTAGGATGATTTGTTGCTGCTAGCACGGTATCTGATACTCCTCAGCTCGCAATAGCATTTATGCCGTCTATTGACGAGAATTTAGTAAGCTATGCCCATATTTCGGGCATTCAGAAACCAAATCAGAAAGCAGCAATGAAAAGACGCAAAATAAACAGTGTGGAAAGGGCCTTTTTTAAATGATTGTTTAGTCTTTGCTGCTTCGAAGGCAGGATTCTTCTGGCACACTGTCTAGCTATGTTGTATGGGCACATCTCAGGCGCACTTGGAATCCAGATCGTGTCTTGCGAGCTCACAGACCATCTTACACCAACCACAAAAGCTTACAGATGCAAAGATTAAGTAGCGATGCAGAGCTGTTTGTCACCGCTGGAAAGAATCGTGAAGGAAACCGACGCCATCGAAAATACCAGCATTGCCTTCGTACATTTTAGAGAGTCGCCATTATGTGGATGCTTAACCAAAAAGAAGTGTTCGATAGATAATTATGTAAAGGCCTTATTTAAAGTCGAATTGATACCCAATCGCAATACTTTGTTTGTTCTGACTGCCGATTCCGATCGCAGTCAGTATGGAGGCCTCGCGGGCTGGCCTCTAAGGCATTCCGTTGGTTCCATTCCCTTTAATTTGTTGAATGCATATTCTGCCCTATCATAATGCATTCTTTTGTTTCCAAGAAAGTCTCAGATATACAATCGTTCGAATGTATGCCGGGTGTGCCAACTTTTATGAGCAGGATATTTTCATGCGTTCGACACTTGGTCTAACGAGTTTGTCCTAAGTTCAAACATTAGAGTGGCTTTAAATTAGACAATTTTTGCTGTATTGACAGTTACAACTTTGTTCGACGACCGCCCATCAGCTCCATTCGGATATGAAGAGGAAGCAACGTTGTTCTAGGCGTAAACAGCAAAGGCACACTTCAGTAAAAGAGTAGCGGTCTTAGGCCAGTTGACAAATCACTGGATATATGCATTGAACTTTGCGTTGGATGCAACCCTCTATGAGGATCCATTTGACATGAAAATAAGCTATGTAAAAGACAGGTGCTCCATGTGGTCTGATTGATAATGTATATCAGAAATGTGCATAAAAATTGCCTTAATTTCTTGCAGATGAGAGTGAGATTACTTTTCAAATGGGCTGATTGATGTTCAATTATAGAATGTTTAAGTGTGCAGGTTGGTATTTATTTGCCGACCAAATTTCGGTCCATCGTTCGCATTTGTGAGTTGGGAGTGAGCGTTGCT
>JADWOT020000004.1:1712792-1904774 GCA_036345935.2 Taenia hydatigena
GTTTGCAACAAAACGTCCAATAGGAAAACGAATGGAGGTGGAGAGTCCATCACCTGCAGTTCTGTTGTTGCCTCGTGATCGCCTTCGTTCCTCCCCCTCCTCCTCCTCCTCCTCCACGTCAGACGTTTGCTAAATGGGAATATCGTGGCATTCAGTGAACACCACTACAAAAAACTAGCAAGCTTCAATCACTTCCGAAACACTAACTACAAAGTGCTGCAAGGAATCTGCCTTTCAGGGATCCGACATGTATCAAGTTGCAAGGCGAATTACACGTTCTTTTGTAGTGGCAAGAGGGAATAGCTCGTATAAACCTTGCATGTCTATAGTGTTCAACTCGTCGATAACACCACATGTAGAGCAGATCACCTTGTTATATTCGCAATTGTGTTCTGCAGCACCCTCAGAGTCACCTCAATCCTCAACGCGAAACTTAATGGCCATAAAATCTCACAGCAAATGCTCACGCAAAGGGCATCCGCAGCCCAAAACCCTAAGTACAACGCAATTAGTGGACTTCAACGAACCGACAGAGATCCAGATGAGGCAAGCGAAACAGCACACTTAAACAAACTTTTGGAAAATTAAACCTTAACTAAAAAGTAAATTGCAAGCTATTAAAAGACACAGTCAAATTCTGTCGCAGCCTTTGAATTTTAAAAACAAAAAGCGAACTAGATCATATGATTTATTTCTGATCCGTCATTAAATTCCTCACGACGGTAGAAGGGACTAGTTTAACTGTTTCCTTCTCCGAACAAAAATATTTTGAACTCATAGGACTCGTGTATTCATGCCTTACTATGTGCAGCACCTTAACTTTGAATGATTAAGTCAGACTATTATGAAGCCGCGCCAAATCGATTGCTTTGCTTTACACGCCTTCTGTCATTTTTCTTCGATCGAAGGAAACCCACAAATATTTGCCACTCGTGCAGGCGTAGCTGTGCACTACATGTCTCACAGGTGTTGATTAATGTTGGGATGTTTTTCTTTGCCGTTCTGGGGTACCAATATGCATCTGACTGCACAATGCAGGAGGCCTCGAGGGCATGCGCACTATACGAAATTCTGCAAATTTTACACTTTCGTTGTGGCAGACTTTGACAGTCTCTCGCGTAGTATTGACGCATGCACTGAGGTAACCTGTGTTGATTGACCGCTAATTCATCCTGCATCACCACGCGCAATGTTGGGGTGTAGTAGAATAGCCACCATTCGCTTAGTCCCTTACCACGCCACACAATAATGCAATTGCCTCTACTCCCGAAATTGATTTACTTATAGAAACACAATGCATCATGCCATCCACCACCTTCGCCTCTAAACGCTTTTTCACAGCATTGCCCATTGCGACATTTATCCCGTCTCCTGTCTAGCCATTCTTCTATAAAATGAGCAAGTAGTCTGCTCGAGGGTCATGTGTTAGCATTCATTACTAAGACCAACCTTACAATGCCACAACATTTGCAAGTTCGAAACAATACTTCATGCATTGGAGTTTGACATCGACGCATTGTTTGCCCACTAATCAACACTTCGTCCCACCTAGTTTTGTTGATTCTACTTCTTGCTCCTTCCTCTGCCCCCGTGTGTATTTTCATCTTTCAACAACTGTAGCAACCGTCACTGCACTTAGCTGTGCAAAAGAAAGAAAAAGGTGAAATCAATTGTAATCACCGCCAAAGCACGTTTCGGACACATTGAAAGGGCTATTTATGCTATTTCTCTAAACTATGTCAAACATGGCGGGATCGAGCGTGTTGCTGGGACCTCCCTTAGCGTCAACCCGAAGCAGACTCAACGAGTCAAGCTCTACCATATCTTCTACTACTGTCAAGTGTTGAGTTTCACTTCTGCCTTTGTTAACCACCCCGCCGAAAGCAGTCGTGGCTCGCTCACTCTACGATATGCGCATCACCATCCTTGACATCCATGAGAAGTTCGACTAAATCCTATCACCAGTGTCGGTATCACGCCGACGACTAAATTTATGAGTTTATTGGAGCTATTAGATGACCATTTGGACAGTGAGTAATTACACATTTCTCTTAAGTGAATCGCTCCTTTTTTTCGCTTGCTTCAACTTCATCGTCTTCCCAGTGACATTGGCATTAGCAAGAGCAGAACTGGCAGTGAAAGTCTAGTGGGGATTTCAGAACTTGACCAGAATTAAGCAAGCGCAGATCGCACTTATCTACGTTGATCCCACAAAATATGCTCACTTACGGTATCTTGTATGCACAAAGAGATTATATGTTTCAAGTTGGACCATCGTTGGCTGCCGATCATTCGTTCATCATTGTCACTACACTGTTCAAGGGCACCACACACGATGAGGCATTTAAGCTGTAAAAGGAGGCAATGCAGGTCACTTCGCCCTCATCTCACTTCTTCTACATCTCGTCCACACGCTTGTGACACTAATCACGCATTTTTTTTAGAAGCCTGTGCACTTTCTCGAGATAATGTACTCACATTGTCGCAACTGACTAGGTCACCAACACGACTTCGGTGACGAGACCACGTACTGCAAATGGACATTCCACAGATCTGTTTTCTGTGCCCGCTGTAATCCTCTTCGGCCAACGTCTACCTGCGAAGGCTGCTTAACCCTAGTTGAAGGGCATTCCATGGAGGAGCGCGTTGTCGAGGGCTCCAAGGTTAAAAGGAAGGAATGGAACTGGTGTTAGCACATACGCGTAGAAGAGCGTAGATGTCGCCTTTCGTAGTGAGCTCACTCTCACCCATTAATATTTACATTAAGATTTCGTGTGTGTGCATGCAGGATGTCTTGTGCACCGATGTGTTGGTTTCCGTTCGTCAGGGAATCGACCGTTCAGTGGCCAGTGGGGCAGCGCTAGCAATACGATTAGTTTAAGTCCACCTGCTGCAAGAGGGCGGTGGCAATATCGCCTCCTCCATCAGTCTCTTCCACACATCCAAGTACCCACACTGCCCTCCATCACCTGCCATTACCAAATTGAAGATGGCAATTTATCGCAAAGCATCTTCCACCTCCTTCTCTCCTGCCTCAAATCCTCCGCCACTGAGGTGGCTGATGCTAGAGCCGAAGCAAGCTGATGTGCAGACATCTTCCATCTCAACGAAGGTGTCATTCATCAACTACCAATACCCTCCTAGCCAAAGAAGGCAAGAAAATGGCCAAGAGATGGAGACAAACCTCAACGTGCATGCGGTAAGAGTACATCAAAACGGCTACTCATTTCTATTTCCTCACCTTTCATGTACCTCCCTTTTAGAGCCAGCACAAGTTATTCTACTAATAAATCTACCTGGCTTGTTCAACGCTGGTCTCATGTACCTGGCAGTTGTACTGGTCTACAGGTTGGTCGATTTGTGCATTCCCTCTGATGCGGTCGATTTGGATGCATTATTCTCAGCACCAAAAGCTTCAGTTCACTCAAACTCGTTTTTGTGGAAAGTGGTTTTGTATTCAGCGATGGCGATAGATTCCCACTGACGGAGCGTCACCGTAGCGTGAGGATGCTTTGGAAGAGATGAATAGCAGAGGAATATTTGTAGCCTCAGATTGTTGGTTACAAATTGTCTTTGACTTCCAGTCTCACCAAAGCCTTCAGCTGCATGTGGATGCTCTCACTTCGTTCTATGCACTCCCGCCACTCCTCGAGTAAAATTATAAAGTCATGGCAAGGAAGAGGTTGTAATGTTGTACATTGCTCAAAAAAGCGACACGCACCCTCTGCCGCCTTAATGATCTTCCCCGTAGACCGTCACAGTGCAGTTGATAGTCTACAAATCACCTCCTTCATAAGCTATCAGTTCACGCATCGAAAAGGAAATTAAGACATTTGGGTAAGGTAGACTTACGATGCGGCAGTTCTGCCCGAGAAAAGGCACAGAAACATCCAGTCGCAAGAAACACCTTTCTTATACACTAGTCAGCTTTGATGTTTAGGCTTGAGAGACAACATCTCTATTCGTTAGATAAAATTTGCTTGGTGTCACCACCAATTAGGCTGGCTGCTGTAATCAGCTAATGCACTGTGGATGAGGACCCATCACCAGCTCACAATATAACTACGAGGATGACAGCATGTTTGGAAGACCATTCCACCAAGAGGAAGTACAGCCTGAAGATAGTGACAGAAACACTGTATACAACCATCTATATTACCATCCTCACTATGGTTTAGCTACTTTATTCGATCAACAATTCAAGATATTCCCTTCAAAACTACTCATCGGAGGTCATTGCGTCCATTTCTATGGCAAAAGTAATTGTAACCCCGTGAGCACAGCCAAGCGGTTTGGGCACGAATCGTGGAACGCCGTCTAATTTCAGCGTTCAAGCCGCATTCCTCCACACCCATTTATACCAGAAGTAGAGTGTTTTGATTGCTTAGACTTGCCTTAACTCGGCTATCTTATTGTCGCTTGCACTTCAGCAATCGCAAAGCAGCGTTGCCTGTCGTCGTACTCTCTCATACACTCCAGTGATTTCGGTCGAGTTGGTAAAAGCAAGATGTTACTTATTTTATTTGAGTAGAGCAAGACAATGACACCCACATTTTAGCGTCGGTTAGATGAAGGTGGGGGAAAACAAGAACTGAGGAGGAATTTAAAGCGGTTCATTGCACATCGTCAGGGTCGTACTCCTAGGGAGTCTAAAAAAAACATCGACTTAAGTTGTTCTGATTCGCAAATTGCAGCCTGCGACACTTTTGTCCACCCAAGAGTCAAACCCAATCAGTGAAAGCTAGAGGCGGAAAAGAGACCACCTTATAAGAAAACACGTATAATTGAATGCAGCAGACTCGTCTAATAACAACAATTCAACTAGACATAGTCTTTGCAACGCTGCAAGTCCTAGATCTAAAATGATGCTAAAAGAATGTAAACAGGGTTTGGAAATGTCCATAAAGAAGACGATATATGGGAACGAATTTGTGTTCGTAGAATGATGTAAGGTGAGTCAGGAGGCAGAAGCTCCAAGTCAGCTCTCTCTTTTTTTACTACACAGGTACCAAACATCGCTAATAGCAACTGCAAGAGGTACAGCGACCTTCACACCATTGTTGGTGGCTGGATGCATATGAAATGCCGAATGCCGCTGCGCTTGTCAAAGGTTCACATTGGTGCCAGTGATACCAACAGTGATAGCCTGCGGCCGGTCAAAAGGCAATTAGCCACCACGATAAAGGCGTAGTCGTGAGGTGCCTGATAGCAATTCACATGACATAGTTCTATCGCCGCACCATTTCCTTACTGCCTAGGGCAGTCTGTTTACATTTGACTACTCAACTACCCTGAATAACCCTTTGCGCAGTTGTGCCATTTCTCACACCACTTTTATCAACCGTACAATTCCTCCCTGCCGCGCTCCCTGGAACGAAGCCCATGTCTTCTTTTGACCTCAGCCTCACAACATGACATGACACGATGACATGACATGAGTTAAGCGATGACAGCTCACTCACACTCCTCCCCTTCCCTGTGAGCTCCCCTCACTAACACTCTGTGATCACGTGACCGCATAAACGTAACTAACGTTCATTCACCCACATTCCCGTCAATCCATCTACCGTTTCATGATGTTGTCTCCACTTGGGGCCAACAACAACGCATGATGCCATGAGTGCATCTTTGCAATAAAATGACGTGTTTCCATTTGGCGAAACAAGAGGCGATCATACTTCAAGTTTCAGTGGTAAAAAAGAATCAAGTGAAGTAAAAATTAGAGCAGAAATTAAATGACTCTAGCCAGCGCCGTTGCTGTAAGGACTCGACTGGGGTTTCTTCTCGCGTCAGATGAGCGACCAACTCACTGCCTCAACTGTCAATGGAACATTCATCAAGGTGCTACTACTTTCGCAGCCTCTGTGCAGCAGTCTGGTTGTTTGTAGAATACTTAGCAATCGGCTGCTACGAAAATGGCGTCAGTGTCGCAAGCACTGTATTCATGTATTAATGAGAGGTAGAAATGTTCTCCTCAAGACGATGCATTAGTTAGCAGAGCATACGAAGCAGTGAATGGTCTGATGAAGTAAGAAGCCGTGGGCTTAGCACATAAGAATAAGCAGTCAGACCCTACACCCCAACCCGTCTATGTTCAACGAAGAGAGGTATAGCATGAGTGTGCGTATCATTAAAACGCAATGGTGCATACAAAAGTGAGGGAGGGAGGGAGGGAGCGCTGTTGTGTCAGAAGGGATCATTGGTTTGCTATGGTCGGGCGCCAGCTTTCGACCGCGACGCTTTACGCCGTTGAGTAGGAGCGAGCGCAGCCCTCCGTTGTTGAACTACGAAATGCAAAGAAGAAGAAAAAGAAGATTCGCATGCTAGCCACTACTATTGAGGGATTGATGTCGCTTCCACTACAGTGACGGCTTGAATGGTAATAATTATCCAAAAGGAATCAGATACGAGAGTCTGTGAATGAGGTGGATTAGGAGCGCTTTGATATTATGCACAATTTTGACATAGTGAGGAGGAATTGAGGATACTATTCTACAAGCATCAAACTGGAAGTGGAACATTTGCGTTTAGCTTAGTGTTGGATTTGTGTGTGAGGAGGTTGCATTCAACTACTTCGACGGTGCCCTTTGTGACTGCAAATGACATCAAAATAATCCGAAAGGTGACTCCTAGCAAGTTACCAAAGCAGCTCAGAGGGGCAGAGGAAGGGATAAGAACTTCACGTACACATTCTAAAAATGCCTTTCTTAGCCAAGACACGTCGGTTGTGTCTATCAATTTCATCCAACACCACTTTTTGTTTCGGTTGCTGGTGTGCATCAGTGTCGGAAGTGGAGGCACTTATTCGTGAAACGGAGGTTTGGGCAGATGTGGTAGAGGAAGCTGCTGACGACACGGGTGCAGCCTTAACTGCTGTGCTCGACTGCACCCGGGGCCGGTCCACTTGGACAGCAAAAGAGGCAGTGAAGGAGGCTGGAGGAGCAGAACTCGTTTGATTACCTAAATGTAGCGCAAATGCCATAAGCGGCACGGGAATGTGAGCTGTGAGGAATTCAGTCAATGATTGCAACATGCATAAAGATTTGCAAAGCAAATGCAAAGCGAATGCAAAGACATAGACGGAAGGTGAAAACGAAAAGGCGTAACTTACGCCTTTTGTGGTGGTGCCGCTCCTTCACCATCTTTGAAAACCTCAGTTTGAGATGGTCTGTGTGGACCACCCTCCATTCGCCATCACCTTCATGGTGTTGACCGTCGCCTTTGGTCGAGGCGGAAGCAGAAGATGCTGATGAAGTTGGAGGCATTGACCACTGATCGCTATTTGGTTTCATGCTTTCTTTTAAGATCTTGCCAACGACTATTCAGGTCCTCGTGTGTAGCACCACTGAGACAGAACCTTGAAGGGCTGACTAGATATGGAGATGGGATGATCGCAGTTTAGACGCCATTGGACTGTAGCGATATGCGCTCATGCAATGCATTTGATTGGACAATCGGTCACTGAGAATAGAGATCACATCAGGTCACGTTGACAGCCAGACGTGGAGATGACTGCTCAGTCTTATCGCATTGACCTGTCTTTGCGTAGTGTCACTTCCATACACCAGCTCGACACAGACTGAGTTGAGTAGACTGCTCAGGCCTCCACATAGCTATCCCACTTGTAATTCTTGCACCTTTATTTTGTTTGCAAGCAAGAAGGCGGAGTGAGGCTTCTGCTCAGTACAGTGGATTTACTTCAACTCTGAGGGTCTGCTGACAATTGACTGAGACGTTGCATCAATCGGCGACTGTCGAAACATAGAGCATGCGCAGGACTGTGGAGCGTAACCTCGAAGCACACAGAGTGTGCTGAGCAGAAAATAGTGTAGTGGGGATGCACCAGTTGTGATGCTAGTTTGAAGGTGTAAAGGAGCAGTTTGGGTTGCGCGGATGTTCCCTACGTAGGAAAGGAAAACTGGTTTAGACGTGATGCAATACATCGCGGACAAGTAATCGTGCCTCAGAGATTGCAGAGAATAGAGAGGCGGGAAGGAGAGGGAGGAAAGTGGCGACGGTGTGAGAATGAAGATGGGCTAGTTTTGCAAGAAGCACGCAGGTTGACGGACCAGTGTGTGTCGGCGCCTCTGGGTGGCGATCGCGTCCACTCAGACACCAAAGTGGCCCAATCTTTACGTTAGTAAAAACTGTGGTCTACGCAATAACGTTTTCTAATTAAACTGCCATAAAGCACACCCTTATCCACGTCTTTGTGACAAATGTGCCATAAACTCAATGTCTGCATCTCATGTGTTATTTATATGGACGCGTCCAGATTGTAATCGCAGATGGCAAACGGCTTGCCATGACACCAGCAATAAGAAATACGTGTGAGGTGATTGAACACTTTGCATGGGAATGTCTGCATTACGTGAATTGTGGCTTGATGCTAATCATGGCTTAGACAACCACATGGGGAGGCAAATTATCAAGCCTTATAATGCAAGCAAACTTGTCCTATCACAGCGCCTCAGTGATTACCATTTCACACCACACCCTACTTCACACGCACAAATAAGTGTGATTTCCTCAAACCCACTCACAGTATCACGACTGCGTGCACACTGATTAGTGAGTGGATGATTGCTGCTCCTCCTCTTCGTCCTCCGCCAACCCCAACTTCACTTGGCTTCGGGCTGTTAGCATTGATGTATGTCTGCCTTAATATCTGCCATAACGCACCAACCACCCACAGGTGGTAGCCGAGAACACAATGTTGAGGCGGGTTTAGCGGCTGGAGGAAGTGATATGCCGCTTTATGTACTTGCGGTCAAGAGCATTCGTAAGAGGTGACGTACGTAGCACACTTATTGGCGATTCAAGCTCTTCCGCTTGAAAGTGTTCCACACATCGTTTCATGTTAAATGCTTTCCATTTGTCCAAAAGTCCTTTCGTGAATGGGAATGTCCAACAGATCGCTGTACCTGTTGATGCGTATTTAGGCATCTGGATGGTGGATTTCAACCACACCTTCATGGGTTCGGAGAGGAAAGTGGTTTGGAGCCAACTCGCCCCGAGGCAGTGTGCGGCTGGGATAATAAAGACAAATGTTGCAACTGTTTTCAGCGATTCGTGCGGTCGTGTTTGCAATAATTCTACTCATGTGAAGAAACCAGTGTGTTTTTGCCGTTCCTTCCAATCAGTGCAGCAACGTGCTTTGCAATGTCATTTCGTCTCAAATAGCGACCATTAGCAACAACTGCCCAATGGATACAAAACAACTGCATTTCCTTTTCTATATGAAACAGAAATTATTGCACCCAGTAAACCATTTTGTACGCATGATTTGTACCCTAAATAACGCATTTTGTCAAAGTGGGAGGAGATACAAGTGTGCAAAGGATTGGAAGATGAACGGCTCCACCTTCCACTTTAAATGCAGCAAACAACTCTCACTCCCACTCAAATCCACTTCAAAGTCTGCCTAAGAAGTAGTCATAAACCGACGTTGATGAAGTTTGTTGACTTAGTTAAATTAATGCAAATCCTATTTACATAATCAATTACTCCTTCAGTAGCTATTCAGGTGCTTGGTCAGCAAATGGCCTACGATTTTGCTAACCTTTGCCTTTCACTCTCGGATCACACACTTCTTGACCAATCAAATTCTTAAATACTAGGTAACATGGCCACACTTACACCTGCCTTTTGCACGATGAGGCTATTGCAAGTTTGTGCAACAAATCCAGTCAGGAACGCTAAGGCGATCATTTTGCAAAATCCACGATTGCCACCAAAGTGCCATCGAATGGGACGGCACAGAAAGAATTGTGTGCAAACCCGTGAGATCGCTCCCGAAGCCACATCAGACGATGCAAATGAAATGGCCTTCTATCCTCGGGCACGATTATTAATAAGAGTTTGTTTTAACACCAAAGTTGACTAACAAGCATAATCCACACCTCGGATTCAGTTACTCGGACGGACCCTCACTGGGGTGGCATTGATCTGACCTCACAAAATCCGCCGCATGACGTGTCTGTGACGTGTTTGGCCCCTTTGTCGTGCCATAATCTCCGCGGTGGTGAAACAAACCCTCACAACTGTTTCATTTTGGCATCCAAACAATCGTTTTATTACAACTTCATGTCAATCCGTTGGACTTCTTTTGCATAGACAACGCATTCAACAAAGTGAAATAATGCCTGGCATGGTGTAAAAAAGAGAACCAATGCAGCCTTACACTTCTTAAATCCAATGAAGTAAATCCAAAAATTGGAAGAGAAGTTGTCACACGCGATGATGTAGCAGTGATAGTGGGATTGTGACACCATAGCGGTGGTTGAGCTGGTCGAACCGAAAGCTCCATTCCAGACTTGACTACCTGAGGTTGGCCTAAGCTACTTCCCGTCTCTTCTTGCTCTGTTGCAGTTAAGCATTTGTTTCAATCTGACCTCACACAATCGTCCCCATGACGTGTCTGTGACGCGCCGTAACCCCTCAATCCTTCGCCACTCTCCACAATGATAAACCGGACCCTCACAGCTGCTTCATTCTGACATCCAAGCAATTGCTCCAGTACAACTTGATGTCAATCTGATGGACTTAATCTCGATAGAATGCTTCTACAATTGAAATAATGATGCGTTGTGTGGTTATTAGAAGGAATCCAATGTGGCACACACTTCTTAAATCCAATTAATTGAAACCGATTTGCAAGAGGATTTGTCACGTACATGCTGATGTGGAAATGATAGTCCGACTGTGATACCTTAGTGGTGGCTAAGCTGACCATCTGATGTCGGCCTAAGCTAATTCTTGCCTATTCTGGCTTTGTTGCAGATAAGCATTTGCTTAAATTGCCTCATTTCTGCTCTTAACCTACCAACACTTTAATGGAGAGCCGTGTGTGCGTGGTTGTAGCGTCCCGAGGCTCCTTCAAAGGCAAAAAAAGGCACAATACTAGGCATGGGCCGGAGTCCAGCCTACGCAGCTAGGAAAATATGGCCACCGCTGTGACTCTGACTGGAACCGGTAGTTCAAGCAAACAAAGTGTTAAAATGGTGTTCTTTTTGTTGAATTCCCTTCATCTCGCCTAGCTGTGTAATTATCACCCTATATATTAAAGATGTCAAAACATACGCGGACTTCTACTAACAAGGGTGACCAGAAGGGAGAGGAGGAACCCTCCACACTGGTGGCAGCGGTAGGATATGTGGAGCGGCGAAGTCAGGAGAAGTTCCTGACGTTTCCTAGTGGCTGCATCGACCACCTTGTTGGGTAGGCAGCCTCTGAAAGCCCGATCAGCGAGGATTTGCAGTACTCTGCGTAGTCCTCGTCGTTTTCGCCCGATTTTTGGTCGCGGAGAAAGAACTCTCTAGCGAGCGACTCCTCTCGTTGGTCAGTAACGAGCTGGGCCAGAATCTCGCAGCATTGGTCCAACAGGACTGTTGTACTCTCTCTTCCTCTCTGGAATAATGAGCCTCGTTAGTGGCGGTTTCGCTAAGATCGTCGTTTTGCGGATTTCAGTCCCGTGCAAATTCGTAACAGCCTCTCCTCGAGCAAGCTACGTGTGTGGTGGAAGAACCTTCGAGTAAATGATTTACGAGGTGAGGGATTGAATGAGGAGGAGGGGTCACCTTCTGCTGGACACTCTGGAGCTCCTTCTCATTCCTGCACAGTGTTTGTTCATTCCTCTCACAATCGATTGTCCATGTCACCACTTTGCGAAGATATAGCATTTCTCATTCTTCGGTGTGTTTACATTTAAAAGCTGTTACACTGCGAAACTTAATGACTGTTAAATGGTTTGGGAATGTGCGTAAGTTATTCAATTCGACGTTAGGATGTGCAAACAGAGGATCACGAGGTTTTCAGGTATCCTCTGCTCACAGCGCATGATCCATAATTCATTACCTGCACATTCAAATGCTCCCCACTTATACAACATGGTGACATTCGTTTGTATGACCAGCCGCCCCGTATCTAATACAATTTTTAGCCATCATTGCTATTTTCCGACCTATGCATTTGTCGCTCCAGTGCACTTTACAACAACCATCCATGCTATTGTAGTAAGCTAAGAGTTGGCGTTGACAGCAGTCGCTGTTACATGCAATCGTGCATGCTGTGCGTTGTTCACGCGACGGCTACGATGCCACAGCGGTATGCACGACCGATTGCCATAGCCAAGTGTTGATTGAGGCGAACAGAAGGATGTGCCTAAGTGATCCTATCGAGGAGAGTAGATGCCTCTGCCGTTGCCGTTGCAAGTCAACGTGCAAATGAGGTCCACCTTAATATCAACAAGCAACTTTCCACCACTGTTAATTGAAACAACAGCAGTCAGTCAATAGGTGCTGCCTTTCCATTAGTACTTTTGCGGCACGCAGGAAATCAACAATGATGCACTTGGCACTTGTGGTCATCGTGATGCTCTGTCGTATAGGTCTAAGTGGAATGCGTTGTTGATTGCATTGTCTTAAAGAAGGAGCCAGATTAGAGCGAATTAGAGGAAAGGTTGGGGTCCTAAGTCACTACTGGAAGGGTTTAATGAGTGCGTAGATGTCGATCGTGGTGGGATATGCATCTATATAACCGGTTCAAATTGTTGCCCTTGGGATAATTGGTCTACTCATGGGGCTGTGTAGTCCGCGAGGATGATGCGCCATGAATGGATCCACTCGTCAAGGTTTTAGGCATGCCAGTGTCGAAATGTTTCCGACCCTACGTCAACTAGTGGTCGAATAACCTCACTAATTCCTTTAGCTAACATTACGCAAAAGTTGTGAGTGAACAACACAGACATGTGTTTGTTCAGCAACTTTGATGTTTGGTGATAGATTTCTAACACGCCATGATCTACGTGCATGGACGTGCCCGAGATGTGCGACTTGATTATAGCGGTGACCTCCAAGACTCATTGGCCGAAGATAACCGACGTGGAAGCAAGCCGAACACTGAGTAGTGCCCACTGTACGCAGCAGCCAGGCGAAATCAATGGCGCGGACAATCCTTTCATCACTGGCGCATGCATGTGCCGTAGAGATGAACCGACAAATGAAGGCAGCCGTGTTTGTTGCTGTTGACACCCAACCACACAATGTCTTGCGAATCTGTTAGTGCATGATTAGCCATTGAGAGAATCAAATGACAGTTGCAGTAAAAAGTCCTTTCGATCGTCAAAAGAGGCTCGTGGCGAGTAAACACAAGTGTTGTAGACAAGGAGCACAAAAATACGTTGCCTGAGTGATAGTACAATATTGCGAGATAACTCCTTCGAAACGTGGGGAAAACTGCAAAAGCGGAACATCAAGGGAAGGCGCAAAGAGTGAAGATGAATCCGCCACCTGCACTTCTCTAGCGGCCTTTTTATGCCATCTGCATCTGCCAGCAATGAAATCATAATATTATGAGTCAACACGTCTGCATTCAAAGTGAGTTAACCTTAGTGGAGTAGTGGAACACTGTACGTCTCAAAACGTGGCACCTTGGCAAACACCGACGACAACCGAATGCGATCGCCAACAGGTCTCCTTGATGCGAGATGCAAACAGAGCTTTTAGTATTCCACCTTCGTGAGCTATTTCTTGCCGTGGCCTCTCTCTATCTGCTTTAGCTTTTCCCCTACCTTACCGCTGTTCGTTTGTGCGCCTGCGATTGCCAAGTGAATTAGCACAGAAGAGATGTGCCAACTACTGGTGCCCATCCTCCGGTCGGTGTAGGTCACGATGCTTGCCTAAGTTGTTCCCAAACGTAAATATCATGAGGAAATCAAATTTAAGATGCTTAAGCAGGCAAGCGGCGCAAGAGCAGCGGAGCATTTAATATCGCCTTCCACACTTTACTTTAGAGGCAATTAGCTTCAATCGTGAAATTCAATGCCTAAAATAATGCTTCTCTACCGCCATCCAAAGTTATCTACATTACTGAGTCTTGGCAACGGATAAAAGCTACACCCCATCAACAAACCCAAGAGGTAGTACTCCACTAAGTCTGGGTCATTGTTCAAGTTATCGCTTGTGCGCCTCCTAACTGTTCACAACCACGATATTTCGAGCTGATGCAACATTTATGTGACAGCCTCTTGCGCTTCATTCCATCTGTGTTTTCTGCGAATCCTTAAGTGGATTCGGGATCCAATTCCATAGCTAAAACGCGTCATCCAACACAAAAGGCGATATATGTATACCTTAAAATCGAATGGCCGCAAATTTCAACAGTATTAAAAAGCGTCTTAGTTCCAATGATGGACAAAACAATGACCCAAACGCAGTAACGCAGACGCTGTGCTACTCATCATCGGTTTAGGGTCACGCCATCCCCATTGGCCAATGTAAATCCATGTCGGGCGAGTTGAACACGAAATCGTGTCCTCAGCAGGTATTGTCACGTCTCCTACCACAAGGAGAAGCCTTCTTGCTGAATCGAATTCGTCGAAATTAGGGCTCTGTCATCCTCAATTTCCACCTTATCACACCCCGTCAATCAAAATGTGATGAGTAAATGCCGTACGATGGTTTGGAATGTCTAGTCAAGGCAGACCGTGGTACCTTCGTTATCAGAGCCCCACACCTGCAATGTCCTGATCCTCCTACCTCAAATCCCACCTCCCGCACCCACTGAGGTGACACATTCGCATTAGATGCAATCAAAGATATTTAGAGTTGTTTAATCGACACAAGTAGCAATATGGACTCAAGTGATAGATTCGTCTCCGATGCTGGTGGCAAACGTGCTATTAGTCAACATGAGTTAAACCAGGAGAGCTTGATATGCATTACTAAATCACCTCATCAACCATCTTATGAACCGAGAGATTGCATTAGCAATGATTACGAAAACACACGACATTTGTGGCGTAAGATTATCACATCACTTGGCACTCAGGTGCAATTGTAAAGGGTTTCTGCATCTAGAATGAAATCGGTTAGATGGATGGAAGAATGGATGCATCCACAGGAAACATAGAATGCATTCACGGTCATGTATGGTATGATAAGACAGATGAGTGCTATGCACGAAGAGGTTGAGCAATGACGAATGGCTAAGGAACAATTCAATGCATAGACATAATCATTAGAAATACGCAATGACACAAAACACCATCACATCTCGTCACCCTCAAATAACACGTCTTGATGTGCCCTTGCAAAATAGCAACACTTACACAAAATGTTTGGTTCTTTGCCTTTCAGAACAGTACAGCTGCCCTACAGTCACTCATCCCATGGTGAGGGAGGAACGACTACGAGAATATAGTGGACACGGGGATTATGGGTACAAGTATGGGTGGATATAAAAAATAATCCAGCTCGGACTGGAAGAGCAAATGTCATTCACCAGAAGGCCTTGAATCCTCATCTCATCCTAAGGTATCGCAGAGAATATGTCCTCCTCCCCTTGTACAATGCACAGTTGCCCACTCGATGAACGCTGTTCCCTCCTCAACATCGCAATCCGTTCATCCGATGGCTCGAGCACCACAGTGACACAATTCAATCGACGCCAGCAGTGCGCCTCATCGTATACAATTAAACAAGCACAGACAACACCACAGAACACCAGAGGAGGTATTAACCAGTACAGCCAATTGATCACGCAACCAAATATGCTCGTCAGTGCAAGCGCGGCAATGAAGGCACAGCCCGACCATGATCCAAAGACTCGATACAACAAGTTGACGGCGACAAAGCAGAAGAGGTTGAGCAGATATCGCCACTGCAAAAATCAAATAGTTTGTGCAAGGCAAACAATTAAAGGTGTCGTTGTAGCAAAACAATAAAATTAGAGAAGCTTTCAAGGGAACGATAGTATTTTAAACCATTTGGCAAAGCATTTTCGAAGTGGAAATAGAACGGACAATTCAGCAACAATAGGCAAATGACTGTACTCCACAACAAAACAACTAGTTTGTGCTGGCATTGAATGCACTGCGCATCCTTACCTTTCTCAACGGTTTCATGCATTCGCGTGTCTCATACACAAAGTGGCACAGCTCACATATCCTCAACTGACTAACTTCTATCCAACGCTGAATGCACCGCTCGTGCACGTATTTTGTGCTCCCATCACACAGACACGGCGCTATCAATCGGCCACAAGATTCCAACTCCTCATTATTTAGGGAATCGTTGGAATCACAGCAGATCCGACAAAACGGCAAACCATGACTTGAAATACTGGCCGTCGATCCAACACTTTGAAGGCCCTCATTTCCATGCAGCAATGGCTAGGGAGACAGAGACGATATAGTGCACGTGTTGGATAACGAAGACAGCAACCTTTCTTCGCTTTCAGAGTAAGGTCGAAGAGAAGAATGAGGAGGTGTTGTTAATCGGCCATCTGCTGTCTCGTCGACTTCTCGTGGTTGCTTTTCTTCTTCTTCTTCTTCTTCTTCTTCTTCTTCTTCTTCTTCTTCTACTTTCTCCGTTACCTATTGTGCAAATCCCTTGTCAGTTATTTGCCACCACTCATTCCGCAAAACTCAACATTCTGCATTACAATGATCCAATGTATTCCCATCAAACACCCTACAACCCCGATCCGACAATAACCAAGCGTCACCCAAAATACCTTACTTTAATACACACCAACAGAATCGACTAATTCAAGCCCCTAGTGCATTTCTTTGTAGTACGATCTTATCTATCTGTCCATCTGTCCAGCAAAATCTTTTAAAAAGAACAAATACGTTTCACGTCACATTGCAAGCAAATTGTGCGATGTATATGCGCTCTGTCCCACTCAGAACTCATTGTAATAAGGCAACGTGGTAAGTTGGATTCTGATGTATCAGAATGGAGGTAAAGAAGGTCGTTCAAACTTTTGCATACGTGCAAAAGGCTACTGCTAAATAATCAAACCAAAATAATGGGCCGACGAACCTGTTCCCGTATCGGAATCAAATGAGCATACGTTCACCAAATTCAGCGGATTACACATCAGTGTCACATTCGGCATTAATCAACTTGCAAGAAAAGGAGGTACCTACTCATGGCAACAATTTAAGACAGCACTCGTAGAATTCGAAGACTTCAAAGTGAAATGCAAAGCAGAAACATCAATGAATGCAAATAGGAGGATATGCAAAGTTGAATTTACGCACCATGCAATACCCCATGTCCTCACAGTCGCACCTGTACCCTGCAGCCTCCTCCACTTCGTCCAAATATTTACTGTCCAATTTTACGTTCATCGGATTCAGCAGATGAGATGAAACCAATGTTCATTTCGATACAGCAACGCTCACTTCCAATTCACAAATGCGAACGATGGACCGAAATTTGGTCGGCAAATAAATACCAACCTGTACACTTAAACATTCTATAATTGAACATCAATCAGCCGATTCGAAAAGTAATCGTACTCTTATCTGTAAGAAGTCAAGGCAATTTTTATGCATATTTCTAATATACATGATCAATCAGACCACATGGAGCACCTGTCTTTTACTTAGCTTATTTTCATGTCAAATGATTCCGAGCAGAGGGTTGCATCCAACGCAAATTTCAATACATATATGCAGTGATTTGTAAACTGGCTTAAGATTGCTACTCTTTTACTGAAGTGTGGCTTTGCTGTTTATGCCTAGAACAACGTTGCATCCTCTTTATATCCGAATGAAGCTGATGGGCGGTCGTCGAACAAGGTTGTAGCTGTAAATACAGCAGAAATTTGTGTAATTTAGAGCTACTCTAATGCATAAACTTAGGACAAACTCGTTAGACCAAGTGTCGAACGCATGAATATATCCTGCTCATAAAACCCGGCACACCCGGTATACATTCGAACGATTGTATGTCTGAGACTTTCTTGAAGACAAAAGAATGCATTGTTATAGGGCAGAATATGCATTCAACTAACAAAGGGAGTGGAACCCCTGAAATGCCTTAGAGGCCAGACCACGAGGCCTCCCAACTGACTGCGATCGGAATCGGCAGTCAGAACAAGCAAAGTATTGCAAATGGGTATCACTTCGGTTTCAAATAAGGCCTTTACATAATTATCTATCAAAAGCGTCTTTTTACTTAAGCATCCACATAATGGCGACTCTCTAAAATGTACGAAGGCAATGCTGGTATTTTTGATGGCGTCGGTTTCCTTCACGATTCTTTCCAGCGGTGACAAACAGCTCTGCATCGCTACTTAATCTTTGCATCTTTAAGCTTTTGTGGTTGGTGTAAGATGGTCTGTGAGCTCGCAAGATACGGTCTGGATACCAAGTGCGCCTGAGATGTGCTCACACAACATAGCTAGACAGTGTGCCAGAAAAATCCTGCCTTCGAAGCAGCAAGGACTAAACAACCAGCCAAAATAAGGCCCTTTCTCTACTGTTTATTTTGCGTCTCTTCATTACTACTGTCTGAATCGGTTTCTGAATGCCAGAAATATGGGCATAGCTTACTAAATTCTCGTCGATAGACGGCATAAATGCTATTGCGAGCTAAGGAGTGTCACATGCCGTGCTAGCAACATCAATTCATCCTAATCGGTGGAATTAGGAGGCAATCGAGGGCCCACATCCAGTTAATAAAAACTTGGTAAGCCTTCACAAATGGGTTTATCTTGCAGAACTGTGTAGAACTTTAAATGAAAAACACGCTCTGCAACCTAGTCGCAGCTTGGGCTGACAGATGCATTGAATGTACATGCTGTCACCACCTGCAGACTCACAGCTCGGCACAAATCAAATGCTACATGAACACAGTACGCAAGGCCTGTAGGATGTGGTGAGTGGTAGAAAAAGCGAAATTTTACCACAGAAATGATTTGCTAGAAACAGGTGTCGTTTGTTATAAACTAACTGGAAAATTGTTTGCACTACCGGTTTTCTAAACTTAAAAATTGTATTGGACGATCTCACTTTGGTCACTTAGACAAGCTCAACCGCAATTGGGTTGAGTAACATTAAAAAAGGGCGCATTGGGGAACGCATCTAGATTGCGCAATACCTACAGGAATGCAAGCCGCTTTTCTAAGCAGCATACATTCACGCGCGTTTCGCTTGTTCTAGCAATTTACCATGAATTGTAAGGATTAGAATGGCTACAGACTAGACAGTATCTTTGCTGCATACACAGTCACAGTCATTAGCTCTACGGAGACAAAAGAGGAAGCAACGTTGTGCTAGGCATATACAGCAAAAGCACACTTCGGTGGAGCGAAATTATTCTTCAAACCGACTGATTGATGTCCACTTATGGGATGTATGAGTGAGCAGGTTGGCACTTACTTGTCGACCAAATGTTGGTCCATCTATCGTAACCGTGAATTCGGAGTGAGTGTGTTGCTGTTTCGACTTGAGCTTTGCTTTCATTTCAGTTGTAAAATTCGATGGGCATAAAGTTGGACAGTGGACAGTTGGACGAAGTGGAGGAGCCTGCAAGACACAAGTGCGATTGTGACGACACGATGCCTCACAAGGTGAGTAAATTCAACTTTGCATAACTTTCTCTCTGCACGCATTGATGCTGGTGCTTTACGCTGTGCTTCGAAGCATTTGAATAGCAGGAGCGCTGTCTTAACTCGTTGTCATGAGTAGATGCCTCGGTTTCTTGTAAGTTGTTTCACGTCGAATGTGGCACTCAATTGTAGTATTAGCGATTCATTTGCCGGCCCATTAGTTTGGTTTGACTATTTGGTAGCAGTTATTTGCATGTACGCAAGTTTGAATGACCTTCTTTAAGTCCATTCTGGTGCATCAGAATCCACCGTACCACGTTGCCTTATTAAGATGGGTGATGAGTGCGAGAATACGTATGCACAGCCGTCTATTTGTTTGCAATGTGACACCAAACGATTTCCACCCTTTGTTCGGATGCTCTGATTTCCTCCGATGCCTCCTCAACACACTTAGTAATGCGTTTGTGGATTGGCCATCTCACGCTTTTCCTGCTGCAAAGACACCCGACTTGTTCCACCAAGGCGCACACAAGCGCGGTGTAGTAGCCTGATGAATGAAGAGACGAATGCATTACGAAGGAATGCATTGGGGACTTGAGTTAGTCCACTCAGTTGATGCGCATGAAAGTGAGGAATTATGGGCGACAGTCCGTTATTAGCGGATTGGGGCTGCAGGGTGTTGGATGGGAATGCAGAATGTTGGGTTTTGTAGGATGCGTTGTGGCCACCGACTGACATGGGATTAGCACAAAAGGTGACGGAGGTAGTGGAAGGAAAAGGAAGGCAACCACGAGACGGCGACGAGACAGCAGATGGCCGATTAAAAACACCTCATCATTCTTCTCTTCGACCTTGCTCTGTAAGCGAATAAAGGTTGCTGTCATCTGAACTGCATGCTCAGGTGAGTACTTGGTTCAGCAGTGTGGTAAAGCCATGCAAATGATGTGCTAATCCCACACCGAGAATGTCGTGTTTCGTCGTGTTCATTGCATAATGCCATCACTAGAGTCATGCGGTTAGTCGCTGAGATAACTCAGTAATGCATATCAAACTCTACTGGTTTCATAGCACATTTACAGCCAACACCCAAAGACCAGTCAATTACTCGAGTCCACATTAGTATTTCTTCTGGTTTTCTAACTACAAGCGGTTTTGATTGATGTTGATTCGAATGTGCCATCTCAATGAGTGTGGAAGGTGAAATATGAGGTGGTGGAAGCGAGACGCTACATGCATGCAGCGCTGGTAACGAAGCAATCGCCAACAGTTCTAACGATTCTTTCCAAATCATCGCCATGACCCATGGTCATTGCATTCTGAACGACGGCGCTTGGCAAAGTGAAAATTATGGAACGTAAAACCGGAATCCTGTAGAACTTATCCAGTCCGTAGCCTTTTATTTTTAGTAGGTAAGCGTGAAGATAGCTGCAAAGGACACCACTTCGTGTTTAACTCGCACCACCACGAGTTCGCACTGATCAATTGGGGATAGTGTGACCCCAAACCGGTGATGAGTTACATGGCATGTATGTGCCTGCTCTGGGGTCATTGTTGTATGTGTCATTGGGATTGGAACGGCTGCCTTAATCGGCAAGTTGTGTTTTGAGATTTTTAAAAGTTGCGATCTAATGAGTGAATTCTGCGGCTGCCTTTCTGCCAATGGGAGATGTGCTTTAGGTGTACGAAAGTGCCTGAGGTTGCTACATGGACGTCGCATCGGCTCGAAACGTCACAGCTTTAGGATGTTAGGTGGTGCACAAGCAATAAGTTGAACAATGGTTCGAATGCAGTGGAGGAGCTGCCTTCTGATTGCAAAAGGGAAGGGAGTTTGGTAAAAAGGTGTAGATCTTATCCGTCGCCAATTCGTTGCAACGTAGATCAATTTGGGTTGCGGTAGAGAAGCATTATTTAAAGGATCGAATTCCACGATTGAAGCTAATTGCAGCTAGAGTGGAATGTGAAAGGCGATATTGAATGCTTCGCTGCTCCATCATCCAGCGACTGCTTAAACATCCTAAATTTGATTGCCTCATATAGTTTTACATTTGGCAGCAACTGAAACAAGCAGGAAGAGATGGCATATCTCTTCTGTGCAAGGTACAATTCATTTAGCAACCGCAAACACGCAAATGGACAGAGGTTTGTTAGTAGAGAAGCTGAAGCAAAAAGATGCGCCATGGCAAGGAATACGGTACATGAAGGCGGACTACTACAATCTCTGTTTGAATTTTGCATCAAAGAGACTTGTTTGCAATAGCTTTTAGCCGTGGTCAGTGTTTAACATGGTGTAATATTTCCGCAGCAAAATGCCTTTCTATTCAAACCGGGATTAAAACACTTCGAGTTTAAGTCTGCTAGATTACGAGAATGTGGATCGAGGAGGCTTTCGGATGACTGAGATGCAAAACTGACGGACGCATTATATCATCATTTCATAGACGGCAGAAGCAGACAGGGAAGCACGAGGACAAACATGAGACTGTTAATGAAGTGGAGGTGGTAGATCCACCCTCAATCTTTGTGCCACCTCTGCAGATTGAAGAATCAAACCTTTTGGAGTGCAGCGATCGAGGAGTCATCTCATCTTGTGTCGCCATTACTCAGGCAACACCATTTATTGTACATTATATTGTGCTTAAGCTGCCATAGTAACGACTGTGCTTTATGGATTTGTTATTTAAGGCCAGACGCCTACTAACCATGAGCGTCTCCTGCCGATGGAAGGGACTATTCACTGCTACTGTCATGTGATGCTGTCAATGGCTGACCGCGCGCTCCCGTATTTGAAAGACATAGAGTGGTCGGGTGTCAACAGCACCAGAACACGTTTGCCTCGGTTTGCCCGTTAATCTCTACGGCACATGCATGCATATAGCAGTGGTAAAAGGTTTATCCGCAAGACTAATTTTGCATGTTCAAGCGTAATTCCATGTCTCAAAGCACCACTTTGAGTTTGACTTGCATCCGCAATGGTAATCCTCGACCACTACTTTACTCGATTCGTGCATCTGGTGCGCGTCAATGCCCTGATGTCACTATCACCAAACATTAGAGGTGTGCGATCTGCGGTGTTCATCCATAACCTTTACATAATGCTTGCCAAAGGAATTCTAGGAGTTACTTGATCATTAGCTGACGGAGGGGCAAATAATTGCGACATGGACATGACCGAAATCTTGAAGGGTGAATTTTATTCATCGCGCATCATCGTCGTCGTAGTGTTCTATTCCCGTGAGCTACACAGCTTCATGAGTTGACCAGTGATCCCGAGGGCAACAAATGAAACCGGTCATATGGATGCAGATGACACCGCGACAGACATCTGCGTACTCATTAAGCCTATCCAGTGATGATTTTGGAGCCCAGAGTTTCCTTTATTTTGATCTCGCTTAGCTCCTCCTTCGAGAAAATACAATCCACATTGCACTCCTTTTAGACTGTAACATAAAGCATTACAGATAGCACAAAAGCTGAGTAGAACCTGTTCGAATCCCTGCTTGTCGTGTAAAATTACTGCTGGGGAGTAGGAACTATAAAATCATGCTTGCACGTTTACTCGCAACAACTCATCGCTTTTTCTTACCTAACATTGCACACAGGGCTCCTAGAGCATTGTCCGCTGCAACGCCTCAAGCAGCTGTCGGTTTTGTGGCAGATGCATCTACTCGCCTCGATCGGCTCACTCGAGCACATCCTTCTGTTTGTGTGGCAGTCTGCATTGCCTGTGACCCGCCTCAATCACCACTTGACCACGGCAGTCAGTCGTGCAGACCACTGCCACCTCCTAGTTGCCGAGTGAACAACACACACCACACATGAATGCGTGCAGCAGCGACTTCCGTCAACGCCACATCTTAACTTTCTTTGCTAGCAGGGTTGGCTGGATTAATGCGCACTTGACCGACTGCGAAGTGCTATTGCATAAAGAAGGACTTTGCGTAAAGTTGGGAAAGCGCCACCTTTCCGAACAGTTTTGTTCTTCTCCTCCCATGTCGGTTGTCTATTGCATAAATCATAGATTAACTTAGTTACATCCCGTGTCGATCATCTGTCAAATTTAATTCACAGAGTAACTTCTTCACCATGCATTCCAAGTATCCCCACAGGTTCTCATTCCAAATGCGCAAATCTAAGGGGTGTGGGTGACCGACTGTGGCTTGCATTGCTGTACCTTGGCAGACGTCGACTTCATCGACTACTTCAGGTCGGTAAAGCATTCGTCCACCCACCACACTAAACACCATACACCGCTCAATGCTGCCAATCTCTTCCTACTGCAATCGGCAGGTCATGAGGTGACTTATGCCAACTGGGCAACATAATGTATGGAAAGTATCACAGGCAAGTAGTCAAAAGCAATCCGCCACCTTCTGCCCACCAAATAGGCTTAAGCTGTGTGTAGGCAAAATCGACTAACAGGACGCCCTCATGAGCACACGCATTCCTCCGTTCAGCTGTTACGTCGAACACCGATGTAACAGGGCATGCAGAAGTAACTATCGAAATTGTAATTTCCCAAGTTCAGTCGAGATTGTCAAGGCTCTAAGCCGCAATCAACCCACGCCTTTTCTGGTCTCTTCTACATCCGAATTGGCCTACACACATATGTGGTTCGGATGCTGCATGCATTCTCCTCTAACCTTCTCATTTCCATTCGTGCTTTTTTGCCCCAAACTATTCAACATCAACAATCAACACAGGAGGTGGATCATGATTTGGTCTCAGCGTACTTTTAGATGAGTGCGTTAATCAACAATGGATCGAGGAAGGCCCCTTGATAACCATCCTCTCCTTACTGGCACTCTGGGTGATGCTTCTAGTGCGGCTCTGACCCATCTAATCCGATCGACTCCCTCAATTCATACTTAAATGAAGCGGACCATCGTCAACCATAGAACGTTGTTTTTTCCTCCTCTCCATCTGACTAGTACTTAGCAACACTCTATCTGATTCTCAGTGACCGTCACCCACTGCCATCACATTTGATACGGGTCAGGTTGTTCCGCGGCCCAAGACACTTTGTAGTCTCGCTTTTCTCCTTTCTTTGGTGGCCGAAATACATGCTTGACTCGATTATGCGATAGAAAAGCTACGTCAGTCTACTCTGTAAGCAGTCATAAGTTGGAGATTGAGTGGAGGTTAGAAATGGCAGTTGCATGAAGCAAGATGTGTGCAGTGGCGTAAAGATGGCATGGAAATTCGTGGAAAGGAAAGAGTGCTGAAGTGGGATTGGCTCAGGGAATGCGAGGGAGTGAGTTTGGTAAGTCTTGATGGGGTGAGAGAAGCTGCCCTCGTGTGGCGGCAGAGCTTGTCGCAGAGAGGGATTATCAGTGAGGTGTAACAAGGTGATAAGATGCGCGTGTCGGTATGAGTAGGAGAATAGCGGCACCCCTTCACATCTCACCACGTGGGACGAGATGGAGCGGAGGCGAGAGGTCAACACTCCTAGGTGTGGTCCGAGTGCACCCACTGATGAGCAGCCTTCCCATCCACCTCTTGGACAAACCAGCCGCCTATTGTTATGATCCGCAAATGTTCCACTTCAAAGACTCAATTCTTCACGCGGTGTTTTTGCTGCACTCTCTTTGTATTAATTATGGTGAGCACCAACTCTCCTTATGCTGGCAGCACACCATAAGACTCCAGAGAGGTTGTTCATCCAACCTATTTCCAACTGTCGCAATTCTTTTAATATTTTGCGGCTTTCATTGCTTTCAAGTCAGTGCGACATTACTGCGACATTTTGACAGAACAGCCCAATACTCCTCTTTTATTTCCATATTAAGTCGCACAATTCTCATTTTAAAAATGTTAACGCTTCACACTATGCTAGAATGCACGCTGAAAGTTAGTTATGCAGTGAGTAGTAGCCCTCGAAATAAAGGAAGACGATAAGTTAAAAGGCAAGTAATAACTAACAAATTCCATTGAGATTTGGCGATTACTAGCTCTTGGCGGAGCCACCGGTTTATGCTAACAGTGTTGGGCTCCAGTTATGTCAGCCAACTGATTGTTGAGTTGTCTCATCTCAAGTCATCCCGTCAAGTGAGAGAAAACGTTGTGAGCGCTTGAGACTTCTCCACCAATCTGTGTTGGCGAAAGAATCATCGTATCGAAATGCATTCAGCTCTCCACAAAAGGTGCCCACTTTCTTAATAAGTTTTGCAATGCAGAATTCAAAGTAATATGAAGTCGGTTGTAAAGGCAAGAAATTACTGTTGCAATAGTGTAACATCTTATTTGATGGGGATGGGCAGTTGTAATGGATTTTCTGTCTCCTTCTCTCCCCGACAACCACAACGCAGCTACGGCTACACAGAATTGACTTGCTGATAACTCGGTAGCAGCATTCGTGTGCGGTGGGTGCCAGTCGATGCCTAAGGAACGACAGACAGCAGAAGGAGAAGAGACGATTTGAGAGGACAGTACTTCGGTCTCATTTCATCAACGCAACCACCACACCATGGACAACTCATTTCACTACTAAGAAGAGCATAAGTCGAACAACTGTTTGACCATTAGTACTGTGTGATGCACTGTAATGTCGGTGGAAGCTGCTTGAGTTGGAGGCATTATTGGGCTATGGGTGTACAGCGATTGCGGTGAAGATGGGGAAAGCGGAAATAGGAAGATAAGAAAAGCAAGAATCGGGGCGGAATTGAACAGTGCAGTGAACATGGCGTGTGTCAGGGAAGATTACCTACGAGGCCTTGAAGTGCGTTCTCTGGCACGTCACTGATTTAACCAATTATCCTAGTTTCAAAGGTATCAGATGGTACAGAAACACTAAAATTTAGCCGAATGCGTTTATGAAAACAGATGCCAGCATTTTTAGCCTAACTTCAGTCCGCGCGCCTGTTTTCACTGGCATAGTTGCATCTACCTTTGCATGCCCGATTTCCACTATCTTTGGGTCTCGTAGTTGGATTCAAAACTGTCAACTGCTTCTTCATGACTTATCGAAATTGACGCCAGTTTGCTATAAAAGACTGAGGAGCCGAAACAAAGTTGACGATGGAGGTGACATGTGTAAGGGGATAAGGGCATTCATCTCCGAATGTAAACACTACCTATCAGCAATCATGGAATCACAGCGATTGGTGATTATGACAGCCGCCATTCTGCAAAAGAATAGCGCCTCCCATCACTCGTCGGGCTAGCTAAACCTAAGGTTGGCGGTAAGGAGTGCAACACGGAGGCGAGAAACGGTCGACACTGTGGGCAGAATTAACCCCATACTGCCCAAACGCAATGTTGGAATGACGTGGTGGTGCTTAATTTGCACTGTCGGCTGGTGCCTTGCATTGTTCAGTCTAACAAGAGGAGAGTTGAGGTGGTTCACGAGAAATCTCGAACAATTCAGCTTAACTCTTACAGCTGGCCGAAGTCCAGCAGTTCGAAAGAGCAATACACTGTTGTGGAACCCTCTACTTACATCCAGTACCGTTGACTACCATTCGTGCGTATTAGCCACAGCCTAGTTGACCAATTTAGATCAGACTAAATAACTGGGACAATTTCATTTGTCCTTTGGTGATCTTTTTACGAGCAAATGACAAATGGGTCAACTGGTTAACCTTGAGGCGAACACCTGAAATCACAAGTGCATCACGCACCACTGCGGTCACCACGTGTAGCTGCATGACAAATTAGTTGAAGAGGTGGGAGAAAAGCAGGTGTGCAAGCACCTCGTGTTTCGTGACTAGGTAGTCATTCAGTGCTCTGCTGAGGCCACTTTAAAATGAAGTGGGTTTTCATTGCGGATGGCTTCCAGGCAGAGTAGGGTCGCCCTCATTCTCTCGCAACAAGTAGAGTGAGAGCAGGTGGCAGAATGATGAGGTTCATGCTGGTTCAGGGAGTACCCTTCTTTCTAATAGTACGATGACAACAGTACCGCAGCAAGAAGCGTGTTCGTCGAACGCGTCTCGTCTAGCACTGAGAACTACTTAGTCTGATGTATGCATTGCAAATGTCCCGATGTGACAGAGCGACTGGACACCTGTCCTCATTCGTGGCTTTGGGAAGGCACGTACCAGTTGCCATCAATACACTCAACAGAAACCCTTCAGCACCAGACAAACACACATGCACATTCGCCACACCCTAGCTTCATGATGCAAGAAGGATGTGTGTCACTTTTAATGCATGTTACACTTGTGAAGCTGCCTCTTCAAAGTCCCGCCTCCTGATTGCTGGTTAGTTCTATTGAGGAAAAAAGAGAGGAGTGGAATCCGGTGTCAACTGTCCCAAAATCCATCTTGACAGCTTGGTGCGTGGAAATGAGCAAAAGCAATTACTTGCCGGCAACAACAAAATGGCCATATCTTGGTCTTGTGTTCGGCAAGACATCGAGGACTCCTGGCGTGTGTCTTCCTGTCACCTCCATGTGAATAGCTGCAATGCTTCACGAGGAGCCTTGCGCGATTCTGTTGCTCAAGGCACTCCACCCATGAGAGCGATGCGTTATTGTAGCAGCATCACTCCGTCATTCATCAGAAGTCCCTACTGAGAGTTAAGTGCATTACCTACCATCCCAGCCAAATTTAAGTGAGCCAAGTAATTCTGATCAGTGGCAGACTGCACCTCTACCTTAAGACCACAAATATCGCACTCAAACTGCACTGGGAAGACATCGTTCCCCACCGTCGCTTCATGAGCTGCGACTGTGATTGTGACCTCGGGGTGGTGTGAGAGGCGGTATACCATTTCCTTGTCTGAATGTGTCGGAAGCAAAGGACCTTTGACTACGCGACCACCCAGACAGGTAACTGTCCCTAATAGCAACGGATCACGGAAGTCCTCCCGACGGCCAAGCACCCCTTAATGTCACTCCCGGTGGTGTGCTTTGCAAAGCTCTAACCCAACTTGTCATTGAAGACTTTCTTGCGGACTTTCTTAAATGCCCTCTAATAAACCGAATCCTTTTCGACTACTGAGTGTTGCCTTCCTTTCCTCCAGCTGACTAGCAGTTAGCAATATTGCATCCGATTCTACAGTGTCCACCACTAAACACCTACTTCTACTTCACTCACGATACGACTCTCGTTTTACTCCCTCACCCACTCTTAACCCTGTCTCCCTCTCTTCTCCATGTCAACTCTTCAATCCAATGCAAACATCAGTGCCATTTTCCCCACCCACTCGCAATTCATCGATGTAGCCATGAAATCGCTACACTCGTCAGTTGAAACCCCACGAGTCTACACTTCCCTCCTTTCGAAATGACTTGCCTACCGACTGGTCTTTGCAGTCTCGTACAGTCAAAGCAATCTGTAAGGGTACAACACTTGCAAACACTTGCCTCTTGTCCCATCAAAAAGCCTACCCATGCACACCTTTCTCTTCACCCAATCACATAAAGTGAAACGACTAAGCTCTGCGGTGTGCTCTGGTGAAAGTACAAGTATGAGGTAAAGTGGTCTGCAACTCGTTGATTTGGGAAAAATGAATTCTCTGCATGAGAAACCACAGCAATTCAACAGGGAGGGCAAAGTGTAAAGACGTGGAGAGTGGCGATATCACCAGTAGTTGCCGACGTAGAGAACTCCACACTGGCATTCAACAGCTACCACACCTAAGAGAGATCTGGAAACGAAAGAACGGGAATTCGCTACCCGATACTAAGCCACAATCACTCATCCACGTGTCTAAGAGAACCGAGATTGACACTCGGCGTTTCAGCCAGCTGATAATGCACATATAGAGGGAAGAAAGCAAAACAACATCCACATGGCCTAATCTTTCTGCCGCCACAGCCTGCAGGGCTTGACAGAAATTCATGGCGAGTGCAGATCCCAATGCTACTATCAAATCCCACCCAGTAGTGCCGTAAGCAGTGCATCAGACAAATCGAAACACAAAAAGAAAACTGATTGGTTTGCTGGCGAAGGACAATCCTTACTTTTGGAGGAGAAATGACTACTTTAACACATCTGCCCCGTCTTCTCTCTCTCACTGTAGCATCGATAGCACCGGCAGATGAGGTGGAGATACGAGACATGTCTTCCTTCCAGATGCGCCCCAAACGTCTGAAAACTAAAGATTTCCATAAGTGATAGTTATGTTGTCTACCTCTTCGCGTCCAAATTAAATTTCAATAGCCGCCGACAGCCTCGGTCCTTCATCATGAAAAAAGGGCAAGCGAACACAACTATGCACAAATAATTTTCGACCTCGAGTCAGAGTGTGGATGCATTTCGGATAGCCACATGCAAATGGGCTCAACAAAGCCAGTTCATCCAAGCATACAATTTGCTTCCGTAAAGAAAACAAAACCAATAAGTAAATAAGGAACTCCCACAATTTCTCTCGGGCTGAAAGAAAAAACACGAGCTTCGGCTATTATCACAGATACCTTGGGATAAAGAACACCTCCCAAAGAGAGCACTGACTTGCGTAGAGGTCAGGAAGGAGGCTAGGAGGGATAGAGGTGAGGTTATAGCTCCGAAGGGCGAGAATGCGCAGGAGACTTTGAAGGCTGCTGCTACACTCCGCCAAATCTTGGGACAAGACAACTCGTCCGCAGTTATCAAGAGGCACCTGAAGAATAAAATAATTAAATGTTATTTCTTTCCTCCCATGGATGAATGTGAAAAGCGGAGTCAAACAGAGCTAACAGAACGACTGCACTCAAGCAGCATCCTACGCCTCGGCAGCCATGGCACAAAACACGCTTCATCACTAGGTGTGTAACAAAGGATTGGGTATCTCAAAATCTACGTGTGCTGATACAGATTCAAATAATTTGCATGTAGGAAGACAAATTTTGTGTCGCGAGAGTAATTGAGAGGAGTGTCGGGTGAAAGTCACTCATACAACATAAACGGCTGCCACTCAAGTGACCACCATTAAACCATGTGAGAACACCATGGGCAGAGGAGAGCAGGCATGAAGTAACTTCAAGTGAGCAGGCATTACGTTTCGCAAAACACCTGCAAAGCCCTAGTCTATGCGCCACAATAATTGCGAACTGCGTAGAGGAAAAGTAGGTGGCATAGTGGTATTAGAAATATCGCTCTAACCATAACAACGAAAACATGATAAGGGCTGCCATAGTACTCCTTACAGGCGTGACGGAAGGCTAGAAACATATTGGAGGAATTAAAGTGGGTCCCCTATATTTCGAGCCTGAAATTATTAGCTGCTTTCAGTTATTTGCATCCTATGATTACACCATGCCGAGACTTACTTGAAGGCAAAAGAAGGCATATTACTGGGGCAGAATATGTGTTTAGCAAACAGAGAGAGTAAAGCTGCTGGCCTGACTCGGAGGCCAGCCAACTCAGCTGGGACAATATGGCCACCCAAGTGACCGATATCAAGCTCGGCACTCAGATCAAACCAAGCATTGCAAAGTTGATGTCATTGAACGCTAAACCATTGACGATGGTCAAGACTACGCAGTCGTTTTGCAAGAGGGAGCCTAATGATGTTTTGCAGTTTGCATCTACGATTATTTGCTCTCAATGTTATAATCACTCAAGGTGGATTTGGAAGCACTTCCTGATGCAATATGTGCAGCTGTAAAGGACGGTATCCTAGGATGAATTCCTAGTTTAATGCCTTTCAGCTATGCACAGGTAAGTTGTGCAAGCTTCGAACCTCCGTGATGGTTATTTGATGCTGGTAAATTGCATGTTGACAACTCCTTGCAATTACTCGTAGCACATTATTACTTGAGATTGCAAGTTAAGTAAGTAATGTGTACACACACGTACGTGCGTGATCACACTTCCTGGCGTAAGGTGAGTATTGAATCATTTTGCCTTAACGTGGTATGTAAAACGCGGAAGCACTAGAGGTCAAGTGCTTATCTATTAATGATTATTTGCTCTCAATGTTATAATCAGTCAAGATGGATTCGGAAGCACTTTCTGATGCAATACGTGCAGCTGTAAAGCATGTAATCCTAAGATGAATTCCTAGTTTAATGCTTTCCAACTATGCACAGGTAAGTTGTGCAAGCTTCGAACCTCCATAATGGGCGGTTGATGCTGGTAAATTGCATGTTGACAACTCCTTGCAATTACCCGTGGCACATTATTACTTGAGATTGCAAGTTTAGTGATTTATGTGTACACATGTGCCCGTAAGTGATTACACTTCGTGGCGTAAGGTGGGCTTTGAATCACTTTTTGCCCTAACGTGGAAGCACTAGAGGTCAAGTGCTCATCTATTAATGATCGCCTTCACATGCTGGTATGTACGTCGGGTTAGAGGGCAGTGTGCGGCCCACTGGCATTTCTGCGTACCAAAATAGGGAGTCGCTTACCATTGCAGCCTACATGTTGTGAAACATGCATTAAAAGGAGGAAGAGGCTGCCTTACCTTCTCAGCTCAGTGCATTGACTCCTAGTCTGCTGGTTCACATGGAGCGTGCGCATTGCAGAGAGTGAGCATCAGTGAGGTGCTACAGAAGAGCGATCGTGTGTGCTGTTGTGGATGGGGCAATCACGGCAGCCCAGCATGTCGCACCATTTGTGAGGTGAGGGAGCAGAGGCGAGATGTTTCCACCAGAAATTGTGACCCAATTGCACTCAGTCATGGAACGCGTTAAGGTCACATCTAGGCTGTGAGCGTTTGCGGTCTGAGCCACTAAATAAATCACATTTCTACCAACTTCTTAGACAAAACAGCCACCTATGGCCATGACCTCCAGATGTTTCAGTTCAAAGACTCAGTTCTCCTCACAGTTTTACTGCTACACTCTGTCTTTAGTAGAGTTAGTGAACTACACCTCCTTTCCTGTTGGCAGAACACCCACAGACTCAATCTCACAGTGCACAAGCGAGCATAACCTCACCATTTCGTTACTGCTTGTAGACGATCCCAAGTCGAATCAGTTTGCGGTGTTGATCGTGTTTGTTTTAGTGACACCAACGTGACTGTAAGTTGCTCCAACTGTCATCAATTGTCAATGTGAGCTTCTCACCACTCTCCAATGGACACTCAGTATATTTTAAAGGGACCACATCACTTTTACGGTAAGTCTGATGCAAACGCGCTCCAAAGCCATCTGTCGGTGATGTCGACCAATTTGTGGCATTGAGAAGGAGCTTAAGACACCGACACGAAATTGTGTGGGATTGGACACGAATGTGGCATTGCAGTGTAATTTAAGCGATTGCCCATCCCCTCATTCCACATGTCATTTTAATGCCACCAATTCGTGCGACTTAGTCCTTCCCAAACTCTGAGATTAAAGAAACAATCAAATCAGGGGGAAGAGATATGCATTGGAAAGATGGTGCTTTAAGCCTCAGTTCAGGCACCTCCCTCTATACACCGCCACATCTACCACACCATCAATAGCTCATCTCACTAAGAAAAACACATTATTTCGAACAAATGTCCGATTTCCGGTGTTAGGTGATGCACTGAGGCGTCGGTGGAAGCTGGTTCACTTGGAGTACAGCGATGGCGGTGGAGACGGGGAAGGCGGAAATGAAAAGACAGGGTAATTAGGATCAAAAATGAGATTGAGCACCGGAAGGACCTTGAGGTGTGCCAGTCCAGGTTAGTCATTCAGACTCGACGTACTTTTCCTAACGCCTTTTCAATTTCACCGACTATCAGATCCTTGTATGCATTAGCTGATACGGGGAAACCGAGAATTGAGATGCATGCGTCTACGAAAAGAGACGCCGACAAGTTTGGTTGAATGTCGGGATGCACGCCTGTTTTCACTTGGACAAAAGCATCGCACTCCTTGCTACCTAAGACATGCAAACTCGTTGTTAGTGCAATGTGTTGTCAGAAGAAGTCGAAAGAAAATTATTAATTCCGAAATGCGACATCCTATTGCCCTCTAAACTTGACATTGGATGTAGAACGCGTGAGGAATTAATGCTACAAGATTGGCATCCACGATTTGCGTGGTTAAAATGAAGCAGACTTACTAAGTTGGGAGTGATCACTGTCAAACTAGTTACGTTAAAGCAAGCGCCGATGGTGTAGGTAAGCACTTCACGGACCAGAGAGGGAGAACAAGATTTTAATAGCTTCAACATACTATTTATACTCTATTTCCTTACACATAGTAACAGATCCTTTGTTGCATCTTCCATTATAGGGTCTGCGAGGAAGCCTGGAAAGTGTCTGTCAGTAGCAGGAGATATTGGACTCACTGTAACTGAAAGAGGACACTGACAGCAGTGCCACGAAAAGCAGTGCACCTTTCAATTGATATAACTGCATGTCGAAGGAGTAGAGATCTGCTTCGCTCCAGAACTCGCAGTGCATCGCTTGTGTTGTCGATGAGAGGGAGTGGTGGGTGAGTCTTTACCAATGACAATTGTTTGTAGCCTACACATCATCACCTTCACCAATACAATGACCGAGGCGTGAACGTGTGAGGCAGCACCATGGCGCGCTCCTGCGAATCCATCCAGGGGAGACATCACCCACCCCATCTTATTTTCACCTGTAAAGAAGGAGTTAGGGCTTGCACAAAGGTGTGCGTATTGACGAATATTCACCCAGAAAGTCTATTCAAGAAGTTGGATTTAAATTCAAGCCTTCATGGTGCTTGGGTCAAGTAAATACATGCACGCACAGTGTTTAGTGTAAACCATAACAATAACAGTGAAACCGAATTGGATAAAATGAGTTCGCCCTGGTCAGATTTGGTTGGCTTGTTTCGTGAACATCAGAAGTTATGTCTACCAAAAGGAATAGGTCAACATTAAAGTAACTTGGGAGTAATTCCCACATTCGAAGACCTTTTAATAGCATAGATAGTCACAGCGCATAAAAGGCCATTAAATTGGTAGTTACTTGCACGGTGACTGTTTATGTCGGTGAGTAGGAAAGAATGCTTTTAAGTCTAGTCACAGTCAGGAGTTGTGACATGAACTTGGCCGCAGGAGTCGTAATCCTTTGGAGGGCTGGAAGGGCCTTTTTGGATTTATACATCTGATTCAATAATAAAGAGCGCAGCAGCTAAATTTATTTGTAGCCCAAAATAATCTCAATCTCCTTGCATACAGACCTGCTGCCCACTACTTCAATTCTTATTAACTTACCAATTACTGAACCTCTGTGTAGCACCCTCAAGTCAGGCCATCAAACAAACTAAAGACACTTATTGCAATGGGCTAGTGCTTTTTGTCTACGACTTCAAATCAAATAATTTTGTTGACGTATTGTGCTGATGAAAATCACAATCACGTCTGCAGTTGATGCCATTTAGCTTTTGATTGCTACTGACCACGAAACACCTGCCAAGGCAACTCGTCATATTTTAATGAGGCTCTTAGACACAGGAAAAAGCGCATTTAACAATGACATTACAACTTAACATTAAGGAAATTCGATAATAATTCTGTACAATTGACAACATTCCTCTGACGAGCACAAACAGAGCGCAGTGTTATTTAGTAAAGAGCAGACTATTTAAAATAATTCCTAAAAGTACTTGGAAACACGCATCCTGGAATATGCTGACATAACGTATTTGTTCTCCTAGACTTATGTTAGTTGATGCGACGCTGCAATTATGGAAGCGACTGTAGACTCCCCTCTCAGTGTTCCGACTTTCCGCCTATCTTCATTGCAATTGTTAGAATTTTGTGAGATCTAAATGCAACGAAATTTGAACGGGAGCGCCAGCCTCACCTTGCCTTACTCGTATCAATCAGTGTGGGTGCTACGACCACCAGCGCTAATATAGAATGACTTGCTGACAAGCATCGTGCAGCGCTGCGTGAACTGGATGGCATTCGCCATTTGATTGAACAGAACTGGCCTAGCAGGGCTTTGATACACCTTCAGAAGTAGAATAGGGAAGGTAATTCATTTCAAACTATTCGTTTGCTTGAGTATTATTTTAGGCCTTCTAAGTCCTTTTTCCCATCTCAGTAAGGACCTAAAATACCAAAATCCCTTTATTTGGACGTCCCTATTCAATGTTTGTACAGTAGACGGTTTTAGCGTTTCACCTGTTCACAGTATTTTGATGCTAAATTCCTACTTTTGTTGTTTTATTCAAATGAATAACCCAAAACAAACAGTACAGTTAAAGTTATTAGTTTGGATTGGCTGTCATTATGAGGCTTTTTGGCCATAACTACGGGTGAACTTTCTTTTTAACTGCCTTTTCAAATCCAGTCTCTACCGTGACGCCACCTTGTTGCCATTCCTAGTGGTGTGTTAAAATTATTGTGCACTTCATTGGTCTAAGATTGAGTAACAGCCTAAAAGCTAGAAAAGTTCTCCGGTCATTGGTGCCGTTCCTATTCAATGCTTGGACAATAAACAGTTTTAGCATTCCACCTGTCCATAATATTTTGATGTTTCGCCGCTACAAATGAATGCTGAGGCATAAGTTAATTGCAAAAAATAATGTTAATTTAATCTGGCTAAGTAGATGGAAAGTAAATGAAGTGCCTGAAGGCATCAAATATTTTTAGTTCGTTAGTCGATCTGGCAGGTGCAGCGAGGCGTTTGTGCTCTTTCGTCCACTGGCTTCATCACACGTGCAAGTTTATGTGCTTTCAAATGTACCCGTTTGAATTTGCTTTGCTATTTGAGTAGCACTTCGCGTCCTACCACCAGATTCTAAACTACTGATGAGCATCATTCTACAAATATTTTAGCACTTACGGACACGTCAGTGATATTAGGTGATAGGGTGATGTCGAGGTCACCTAGCTCGAATTCTGAGCGGCTGTTAAATTTTAGACGGAGAGTTGGTGGGATACATGTTTTCCATTGAGATTCTGGTTATTCTATGTTGAGCGTTCACAGATCCAGGTATCCGTCTCCTGGCCATTCAGGCACTAGTAATCCTTGAGGCTCCGTGAATATTGTGGTGTGCGGGGAAGATCCGGTGTTCAAGTGAGGCACGCAAGTCTGGAAGCACACGTGTTATGTGCTTCCGGTAGGGGATAGCGGGTAGTGTGGTAGGAGGAACTGAAGAGAGTTGCATAGCATTTGCAAAGGGAGACTAGAAAACCTCTTGCTTCTGCGTGAACACCCGCAATACCTGAGTGGTGAGCACAATAGAACCATTGTCTCTTTTTACTCATGAATTCACAGGAAATCAATCCCGTCACTCCAAAATTGTTGACGCTATTAAAGGGTAGAAGAGACCGTATCCCTTCGTACGACGCATAATTTTGCGCAAGTTAGTTAATGAAATTAATTAAAAGCTTGCGATGCCATTGCAAGCAAAGAGAATGGGCTTTGACAACACGCTTGTATGCAAGGCAACGCAGACGAAATAGGTGTAGAGAAGTGAAGGGATGGGGCGCATCACAACCAACGCAGTCTCGACAGCCCAATGTTGGATCCCACACAAGCATGACGTAGTCATTCACGACGATCTACGATAAGGCTAATGTGGCATTCAAGCCCACTCCTTAAATCACGATTGTTAAGGCTTCTCAACTGGTTGTAGTGGAGACTTACCCTCTCGAATGCATCCACTGATCCACTAATGATCATTAAAACAGCTTCGCTTTGTTTTGCTCTCTGTTACGATTATAAAGCCTCAAAAATTCTACTTTGCTTTCACGAACTACTTCTCTCTTCTGCTGTTTGGCACTGTTGCATATGCAGTGGAAGTGGATTTGCATTTGTGTCAAGTTGAGAAACCGAATCTGGTCTGGTCATTTAAAATGTGCTTTGAGTAACACGAAAATGATGCAAATATATTTGGGGGATCTTTGCAGAGTGAACGCACCTAGAGAGGTTTCTGTGCAGCACTGAAAGAAGAACAACGATTATTCTGGAACGGTTTGCCAACCAGCGAACTAGTTGGTGAAAATCAAAAAAGAAGGAATGTAACCACTCTTTAACGTTACCTAGACAAAAGCTCCAGCTTTTCCCACACTGAAGTAGTTTGTTCCACGTGTGCCATCGTCTGTTCCGTAAAACATGCGTAGTTTGAGTCGAATGTGTATTTCGTTCCATTGAACCATAGTTGAAGCGCTCAAGGGTGTGCGCTTGATGCTGAGAAGTTCTACGGTAATAGGAAACCCACTCTAAATGTCCATGATCGAGTTTCGTTTTGAGTATCTAATCCGGCCAAACTGGGGCTGTCCAGCTAAGTGAATACTAATCCGGAAACGATGGCCACGAACACCGATCACTTCTTCTCCTTTCAGGAGTGAGATTATGCACTGCTGCATCATCAGCTCATCCCCACCGCAGAACGAACCACGACCCGCCAATCTGCACACAACTGTTTGTGGGTCTGCCTGGCGCCCGATTTCCCGCACGATCCGCAGTGAGAGACCTCCACAACATCACCCATCACACCGCGCTTAGTGATAATTTGACAGAGGAGGAGAGGTCATCAGCGGATCAGGCTGACCCCAAGGCCACTGCGCTGCACGCGACGTCTAGGCAAGGATCGATGGAGATTGCTCGTAAACGATAGTTGAACTTGCGCTTCTACTGCTCAGCATTCCACTGGCAGAGCTTGTGGCTTCATTGGCTGCACCAATGACGAATAATTGCTTGTGAATTGCAAACGAAAGGTGTCTGAGTGCTTTACATTGATTGAAGTGTAGATTTGTTATTTATTCTACATGACCGGCATACTCGTCACTCAAGTGTAAAATCGTCGAGCATTATGAGGCAGCTTTACATGCGGATCAAGATTTTTACTAGATGTCGGCCGCTGGTCCTTGAAATCCCCACGCACCGGAGGAGGTGCAGCTTAGTGTCCGCTTTGTTTAAGTAGTTGCATGCAATCTTCGAATTGCCCTGGCTTCTTTATCGGCTTCAAAGCAGCTTACCAATGCCACTGTGATCTCTCGAGATGAAAATCGTGCCCCAAAAGGGGTTAAAAATGAACTGCTGATCGTCTAGCACAATGCATTGACCAAGAAAGGCACGCATGTGCATCAGCTAAAAAACCCGCTGTGGATTTAAAAGTTTCCTTTAGGAAATGTGACCTTCACTGCCTTACTTATTTTACGCCACGTTCAACTCCGTGTGAACGTGAAATGCATTCATAGAACAATTTGCGCAGGCGTAATCAGTGGTCGACTAGTTTCAGGTCCATTGACATCCGAATAGATCAGATGCACCCTTGTTGTCAACCGTCAGTTGCAGCCCGGTGGAGGCGAGGCAGGCACTGCACGAATGCGCAGGACGCAGTCTGTCTCCTTGGTCGATGCTTGCGTTCCCTAAAACCACACCCAAGCCTTGGCAAAATATCTGGTCCACTTCGACGACACTCAGCCCATTTTAATCAACTTCCAGCAGGTGGAGAGTATCCGATCTATTTGGATGTCTGTGAACCTGCAGCTAGTCGACCGCTGATTACGCCTAGGCGAGTTGTTTTGCAAATGCATTCCACATTCCGCATTCGATTGCTTGTCGTTGCTTACATTTGGTGATGAAGACCTCAATGCAATTGACGAGTTGAGTGAGGTCAATTTTTCTCTGAACGAGGATTAGTGGGGAATTCAGAAGATGTACGCGTGTTTTGCTGCGGTGTTGGAACACGTAATGGTAAGTGGAAAGTTGGGTGTTCCCGCGTCAAATATCGTGCGGGAGCCTCCTCCAACACCGTTAATCAAGGCGGTGGGCGACAGCGTTGACGCGTGGCCGCATTCGTACGGAGCAGAGTGTTGGGTATGGAAAAAACCTTTCCCGCCACCGAAAGCATGCTGGCAGAACCTAGGGCTTTCCACTCGTACAGATGACATGCAACACAATACGATGTTGTATACCTGCCGACCAGGACTTGCGAATGTCCATGTTAATAGTCTTCTTGCAGAACACAGAGATTTGGTAGATGCCGAAGGTGGACGTCATTCTCAGCTTTTCTGTTGTGCAATGTCAGAGGTTCTCCCATCCCTAGCACATGCGCTTTTTTCGCACCGCTACAATTTGTCACAGTCGGTTTAGATTAGGATAGAAATCCGTTAAAGTCGAGACCACTAATCGCTGCCACAAATACAGCGTCCATGCAGGCAACGGAGGCATAATACAAGGACAGAATATGTATGTTCAGCAAACACAGGGATCAAGTGGACTACTGGCATGGTCCGGAGACCAACTCACCCAGCTAGGGCAATGTGACCACCCCAAGTGACCGTAACAGAAAGCGGTAGTCAAACGAACAAAGCATCACACATTTGACGAGGGGCCAAGATTATGCTAACACTTTGCGAGGCGATTCTCACCATGGGCCTTTTACTTGCATCCATGATTGTCTGCTGTCAATGCTCTAATCATGTGAGGTAGATTGGGAAGCACTCCCAGATGGAATGTGTGCAATTTTGAATCAAGTCGATGCTTGGATCTCTCCCTAATTCCAATGCCTATTAATCATGTACAAGTGGGTCATGTGCAGTTCAAACCCTTGAGGTGTCAATAAAGGCCGACCAGTTGTCTTCTCGATCACTGTCTCACCAAAGAGCATGTTGACAACTCCCGCCATTGCGATCGCCTACGGCACACTACTACTTGAGATTGCAAGGTAGGCAAGTTGGGTGTTCACATGAACATTCGTGCGTTTGCGTTTGTTGGGATGAGGTGGATGATGAAACGTTGAGTGCTTTGGCGCAGAGGTCGAGAGTTTGTAAATTGATAGCATCATTGATGTATCTGCTGCACTCTGGTTGCGGTAATTATGGTAAGCTACAACTCGCCTCTTGTTGGCTGAGCACTGCAAGACGTCAGCCCAGAGTCCACGAGTAAGCACAACTACGGCAATCCATTATTGCGTGTGGACGATACCAGGTTGAATCAGTTATCACTGGTGATTACAGCTTTCTCCAGCCGCGTCAGCAAACACTTACTTGCTGCTCTGGAATTCACTAGATGGAAGCTTCCTTCAATGTAGTGCAAGGAATTTCAGGGGGTTGCATTGCTTTTACCTCACGACTACTGAAAGCGCATTGGAAAGTGCTCTGTTGGTGATGCAGACCCATCTGTTGCGTTGTGCGGAAGCGAGATATATGGAACTCTATGGAATGTTAAAGCAACGAACGAGGAGAAGACAACTGCACATAAGGCAATGCCGCGGATGTTCCTGCGTTTTAGGGTAGTCTAAGCGACTACTCTGTTCACCCTCTCAATACTTATACAAAAGTTACCAAAAACGCGCGTTCGAGTTCTTTTTAACCACGCAGACAAAAGTGCTAGTCTTAAAAGAGAAGGAAGAGGTGCTTTGAGAGGATAGCGCTTCGGCCTCACTTCAATCGCCTCCTCACAACGTCCCGCCTCAAACCGACACATCCATCACACCCACAACAACTCGTCTCACTGAGCAGAAAAAGAAAAGTTTGTTTTGAATAACCGTTTGATCTGCAGCACTGTGTGATGCACTGTAGCGTCAGAGGAAGAATTATTGGGCTCTGAGAGTACAGCGACTGCGGTGGAGCCGGGGAAAAGTAGGAATAGGAAGATAAACAAAGCGAGATTGAACAGTGAACAGGAAAGATTACATACGAGACCCCAAAGTGCACCTTCCAACACTTCACCGACTTCACCAATTATCTTAGTTTTAACGATATTGGCTGGCACAGGAACACCGAAAAAGTAGACACTTGCGTTTTAGAAACGTGGAGGACGATCGGCACTGTGGACTAATTCAACCCGACATCATCCATACGCAGTATTGGAATGACCTGATGGTGATCACTTGTTGTCTCTGGACTGGTGGCTTGTGGTAATCTATCAACTAAAGGAGAGGTTAAGCCCACCATACAGCTATAATGCAACAGAAACACCATGTGGAGAATTGAGCCTTTGAAGTGAAACATCTAGAGGTCAAAACGACAGGCGGCTGTTATGTGTAAGAAGCTGTTGGAGAGGTTACTCACATGCGAGTACATTCAAATCATATCAATTAGTGGTGCCATCTCGCCCCCGGCTCCATCTCGTCTCACGTGGTGCGATGTGGAGGAGTGCCGACACCATCCCACCTATACCGACACGCGCATCTTACTTTGTGCCATCTCACCGATAATCGATCTTTGCGACAAGCTAAGATTGAGATTGAGAAGCATCTTAAGGCGCGGAACATCCTGACTCGCATAAATGCGATGGCAGTGAGTGGTGGTCATTGAAAATCCGATAGGGTGTTGGTAACTGCTAGTCAGATAGAGAGGAGGAAGGCAGTAGCGTTTAGTACTCTAAGAGGAGTTCAGGGAGCCAGTCAGGATGTCAAACGGATCAGAGGAGTCTATAATGACACGCTGGGTCAGAGTCGCAGGAGGCGCATCATCAAGAGTGCCAGTAAGGAACGCCTGGTCATTAGGGATCCTTCCTCGATCCACTGCTGATAAACGCACTCATCCACAGAGAGATTTTAGCTGAAATAGCTAGCAGCTAAAGTATGGCATCAGTAGCATAAAATACCGAGGAGTGGTCAATCTAGAGGCACATATTCGCAGATCTTTGCGACAACTAATTCGAGCCAAAATCAACGTCACAATCACGGTCACACCTATAATCGATGTCACATCGGTTTTGGTAGCCTTTGGGCGCAAGTATTTTCTAAAGCAAATCATCGTGTTTTGATGAGGTTAGTGAACTTCCTCTCTGGTGTGTCGCGTGCTTAGATCGACTTGTGAATTTTGGGTGGCTATTCATCAATCAGCACACCTTTGCACATGCCTTAAATCTTACTTTGGAGGTGGAATTAAGTTGAAGCGGGTGATGTCTCCTCAGGTTGGATTTGTAGGAGCGCGCCTCAGTGCTGTCACTCACCCTCACGCCTCAGTCACTGCGTTGGTGAAGGCGACGGTGTGTGGGTTACGAAGAATTGCCATTGGCAAAGACTCAAGTGGTTGGGTACAAAAGACCACCCATCACTCGGTCTCACCGGCAACACAACTGACATTTAGCGACTTCTGACACCAAGCATAGCTCCACTCCTTCGATATGCAGCGCTGTCAGTTGAAAGGAATGCTGCTTCTCGTGGCATTGTTGTCAGTGTCCACTCTGAGTTACGGTGAGTTCGACATCTCCTGTTGTTGACTGGCACTATGCAGGCTTCTTCGTAGATCCCGTAATGGAAGGTGCAATAAAGGATCTGTTGCAATATGTAAAACAACACGGCAAGAAATACTACGTCGAAGCTATTAAGGATCTTGTTCTCTCTTGCCCCTATTCGATTGAAAACGCTCTGGTCAACGGAACGCTAGCCTTAACCATCAGGGTTTGCTTCAACGTGACTGGTCTGATATTAACTCCTCCCAAGGCAGTGAGTCTACTTCAAATTTACTCACGCAAATCGCGCATGCCAGTCTTACAACTATAATTAATCACACCTTCTTTATCAAGTCTCGATTTCAGAGGGCAGTGAGATGCCGCATTTTAAAAATAACCAACTTCTGTATACGTACTCCGCCATCACATGCCACTAATCATGAAATTGCGTATTTTAGGTAGCAATGAGTGTGAAGATCGGCCAAGCAAAGTTTGATGCTTCTGTGCAAATACTAACAGGCTTGCATCCCGACGGTAAACTGAAATTAGCGGCACCTGTTTTCGCAGACGCATCCATCTACATTCTCGGTTTACCGGTATCAGCTACTGCGTACAAAGACCTGATAGTCGGCGAAATCGAAAAAGCGTTAGGAAAAGCACTTCGAGCCTGAATAACTAACCGCGGCTGACACATCTCAAGGTCCCTCTGATGCTTGGTCTTATTCCCAATTTTGCTTAGCCCATCCTTTCATTTCCACTTTCCCTAACTCCACTGCAATAGTAGTACCCTCACCTCACTAATGCCCCCAACTCTGCTGGCTTCCACCGACACCTCAATGTATCACATAGCACTGGGGGTCAGGCAGTTGGTTGAAACAAATTTTTCCTCTCGGTGAGATTGGTTTTCGGAAATACCGTGAGTGGCACGGTGTGAGGTGGGGCTTGGATTGATGCTGAGGCACTGTTCTCTCGAAGGACATCTTTTTCTCTTGGCTATTCCATGGCTTTAACCTGTGAGGCTGGAAGGCACTCTATTGTGCCTAAACGCATAAGTAGGCATGCGCACACCTAAGTCACCTACCTTGCAACCTCATATAAGAATGTGCCGTAGGCATTTGCGAGGAGTTTGCAACATGCTATTTGATAAGAAAGTGCTCAGGGAGACAAACTATTTTCCTCAACTTAACACACTGAGGTAGTTTGTTCCACGCGTACCATCATCTGTTTCGTCTGTTTTGGTCAAACGTGTAATTTGTTCCACCGAACCGCTTGATGCTGCTGGGAACTTCTACATTCACAAGAGTCCCACTCTAACTGTCTCAGATTCAGTTTAATTTTAAGTAGCCAATTTGGTCAAACTCAGACTGTCCAGCTTAGTGGATACGAATCCGGAAATGATGGCGACAAACACCAATCCTCTCTTCTCCTTTCGGGTGTGGCATCATGCACTGTTGTGCCGTCAGCCCATCTCAGATCGTAGGACGTGCTACGACTCACAAATCTGCACACTACTGTTTGAAAGGTCTGTCTGGAGGGCAATTTGCCACGCAATCCACAGTGAGAGATCTCCACACCTCCTTTTACCACGCCGCGTCTGCCGATATCTTTGCGAAGGGACGGGTATAATCCGCGAAGCTGGCTGACCCCATTGCCACTGCGCTTCACGCGGTGCCTAGGCAAGGATTGATGGAGATGGTCTGCAAACGATGGCTGAACTTGCACCCTACCGCTCAGTAATTCACTAGCAGAGCTTTCGGCACCCTTGGCTGCACCAATGACGGATGGGTAATTTTGGAATTCAAACGAGGGGATTCTAGGCGCTTTACATTGCATGGAATGTGGAATTGCTATTTATTCCACATGACTAGCGTATTTGTCACTCAAGTGTGAAATCAGCGGGTATTGCAAAAGTGGCTTTACATGCGGATCAAATTATTCAACTATTTGCTGACTGATGACCCTTAAATTCGCCACCTACTGATGGGCAGGCATCAACGCTGTGGCACACCGCCTTGATTAACGTTGTAGGAGAAGGAGGAGAAGGCTTCCATACAGCATGTGCATCAGGGATCCGTGATGGTGCTGTGACTTTCTTCCCACTTAGTGCTGTGTGTCACAGCTCTACAAAGGTATGCATCCACACGCTTATTCGAGGCCGTAAACTATTTTTGTTTGAGTGCATTCGTTTGCCAATTTTCTGTGTAGATGGAGGAAATAACAAGTGATTTGAGGGCCGTGACGATGAAAAGGGGCTAACAGGCGTTGCCTTAATTACAGTTGAACGCAGAGACGTAGCTGTTGCAGCGGCCACTCATGGAACTATTTGGATTTCAGACATTTGAGACGCATTCGGAATGTGGTGTGGTGGCCGCTAGCAGAGCAGGGTGGCACGTGCGAGTTATGCCGGCCACACTGAGGCCTCCAAGGTCTCCTGCTCCCCCTTCTGCGTCCACGCCGTTCCTCACGTCGGCAACTACTTGTGATGCTGTCACTCTCCACATCATTGCAGTTTGCCTTATCTGTAGAATTTCTGCGATTTCTCGTGCAGAGCATTCTCATTTCACAAATCAACAAGCTGCGGACCACTTCTACTTTTTCTTGCACCAGAACACATCCGATGATTTTAAAAGAAAAGAAGTACGGGTTCATGGGGTTTCAAGCGGAGAATGCATTCATTCGATTGAAGGCGTGTGGTAATTTCATGGGAAATTAATGTCCTGTGAGTTATTCGGGCAATGCCGAGTAGACATGTGCATTCGCTTAAAGAGTTGACATGGAGGGGAGAGGGAGGCAGGATTGAGGGTGCGTGGGGCTAGTAAAAGGAGAGATGTCGTGTAGATGCAGCGCTAGTAGGTGGTTGGTGGTGGGCACAGTGAATCGGATGCGTTGTTGCTAACAGCTAGTCATGTGGGGGGAATAGAAGGCGGCAACGCCCAGTAGTCGAAGATGATTTGCTTCATTAAAGAGGACTCAAGGAAGTCCGCTGGAAAGTCTTAAATGACGAGCTGGGTCATAGACTTACGAAGCGTATCACTGAGTGCCAGTGAGGAGTGCTTGGTCATCAGAAAGCCCTTCCGACCCATCACTATTCAAGGCATTCCTCTACAATTGTATGTTAGCTACACAATCCGGCACCTACAATGCACCATCGGCAACGCACAAGTTAAGTAGACTTCAATCTGTAGACACATTTCTGCAGGTCCTTCAACAAACAAATCAAGCCTGTGCTCATTTCATAAACTTGCATTGTCCAGGGACGGAGACAAAACAACCCGCCTACTGGGTCGCATCAGGCGCGACAAAAATCATACTTTGACGTTGATGTACACATTCCAGCCCACAGTTCCATTTTTTTAGAAAAGTCGTTTTAAAATACCACAAAACATCGGGAATGTTGTGAGCACACACAATACCGACGTAAGCACAGTAATGGTCTAAGGGAATTGCGATTTCCTAACGCTGGAGTTGCCATTTCATGCTTTACCTGCCTTTCATGTAGGCGATGTTATGAATATCTGATTACTGGAGAGCACATTGGCGGTGCCACCCACCTCGACGCCTGCATCATTCTGTGCATGCAGACGTCGTAGGAATTGTGAAGCATTGCCATTGGTCAGGACCCAAACAGTTGGGCATTAGCATGTTCCGCCACCCAGTCACAGCGACGACGCATACTGAAAGCAGCGACACCTGAGGAGGGGAAGCAGAAGTCCGCCTCTTCGACATGTAGTTCTCCCCGCTCAAAGGCCTGCTGCTTCTGCCGACACCTCCGTCAGTGTCAACTGTGGATTTCAATTAGGCAAACATGCTCTGCTGTTGACCAACCATGTCCAGACTTGACCATAGATCCCACAATGGTTTCCAAACCGATTATCAGCAAAAACTCGTGTAGTCAAATTCAGCTATTTACATTGTGTTCTTGGGTAAGAACTTATTGTCTCAAATCAAGTAAAACTTGTTAGTTGCGCTATACAACTCTTTAAATCTGGAATATCCGAGTGCTGCGAATCACACTTGTTCTAGTTTGGGCTTCTAGTTTTAATTTAATGTTGGCTAGGACCTTAGAGATTTCATCCTTTAGTGCAAAGTATGCGCGCCTTAGATTTCAGTTTGCTTCTTGCTGTCGATTGCAGCCATCCCAAGTCTTTAGACTGGCCATGTCATGTGCTAACCTTCGCACTTACTATGTGTGCATACACGTACCTTCCTTTAGCCCAATCCACGATCAAAGCACCAGAGAAAGCCAAGCGTTAAGCGACAATGGACTTAATTCGTGTTCCAGATCTTGTCGCCAACCTTAAATTTAGCCAGGCTAGCGATTAATAAGAAGCGCTGTTCGTTTGCAGAACGGCGGTGGCCTTAATCATCAGCCGCGGTGATTCCACGATTGCGCAAATACGCCGTGCTTCAATTCAGAGAAGAATGTTTTTATCTCTTCTATGCATGTCACATCCGTCGTCAACTTCGTTTCGGTTTCTCAGTGCTTGTTTGGCAAACTCGCCCCGTTTTCGACAAGGTAGGTTTATGCAGAAACAATTAAGACATTTGGATCCAACTGCCTGACGCCAAGTTAGTGAGAGTCGGGCAGGCAAAGGTGATAATGCGCCCAATCGTGTTGAGTCTTGCCAGGTTCCCCTATAAAAACACACAGGTTATCCAAAGAAATTTCGGTGATCAACCGAATCTGATGACATTGCATGCCAGTCCCGTAAAGCCTTTTGCTTGCTCGGGCAGAGTCACGATCAACGCCTCTGACACGACAGGCTTCCATGTCGACGACAGTATTTCGACTGCCTCTTTTATCAATCTCTGCTGTGTTAGCTCCCCTTTGCAGTCCACAACTGATAGCTCACTTACAGTCGTTTCACCCATTGCCAAAAGCACTCAACAAGCATCATTAAAGTTGTTCCAGTCGGGCGCTTTGAAGGCATCTACTCTATGATCACATCCTCGCAGAGGCGTACGATTGAGCTCGTAGTCTGAGTAATGAGTGTTTCTTGACTCCAAGTGGGTGTTCACCAGTGATGTCTCGTGCATCTGCTTAAGGCTTGTTTCCCGCCCAGCCACTCCAATTAACAGCATTGATGGACTGTGCCCAGTAGAGACATGTGGGCAATGATATGGAAGCATGTGTCTTGTACAAACTGATTCATTCACAAAAGAGCCGCATTCTACAGAGGTAAACTTAATTATACTGAGAAGTCGCTGCTTTGAAAGTGGTGGATTTTCGGTGGGAGTTGGTTTTCCCAGTAACGGATGAAAGTGGCTTGAGCAAAGTCCAATTTTACTACCTTCAAGTGGACACACAATTCGTCCTCGTGGTTTTACCACCCTTAACCAAAAAACCTGACGAGGATGGGAAGGGATCGCTAGGGTTCTGCATCACCTGGCAGAACGCGTCTTTCAAGGCGCACCACTCACCATGGTCGCTAACTGAGTGACCATTTAACTGAGGGAGGAGTCCTACTGCCCGTCTTGGTTAAAAAAATTTTGCCACAAGGAAGAACAGGCTCAGTCAGCTGGTCGCATTCGCAGCCATCATGTAATTGGGAAACACACGAGCGTTCACTGCAGAAACCGCAAATTAAGGCCCAAACACTGTGAGTGCTTGAGGTGAGCGCATTACTTTATTGCTTTTAGCTCCGTACGACAGGACTGCCGATCCCACCGTGACCAAGCAATGCAACCTAGTCTTCGTCCAAATTGCATTCGTTTGCAATCACTATCCGCTGACTCAAATCGCGCGCTTGAAGAGAAGGCCGACTTCCTCGACACAGAGGCATACCACCCTTCTAGCCTCCATCAAGGTTTCGCTGATTCGCTCTCATCTGAGACAGCAAAGATGCCGCAATACAATCGGCTTTCTTGTGTTAGGGATAGTCGCAGGAAGAGGAGGTGAATGTGACTGTTGCTGCAACTGCAATTTTAATGAGAACCTAGAGGGTTGGTCCCAATCAGCTTCGGGGACATCAAGGTTCTCGCCTAAACGTCACATTTAAAGCAGTGCAAGCACCAGCCGGGTTACGACCGCGTGATTTGTAAGAACATTGTGCTGCGCATTGTTGCAATATTAGTAATGTATCAACGGCATAACACCTATGGCAATCGTGACTTATTTACTTCACAGGGAACAATAATCAATTCCCAGCCACGATTGCGACTCATCCAAGCAATGTTCGTTCTGGTCGCACAATATTTTTCAAGGACTATTATCACTATTATCAGAACTGCATTGTATTGGTGAAATAGGGCAGGAATTGTATCCATTGTAATCAGCCAAATGTGCAGTCTCAAATTGGTTAGCTCTTGATTTCCTCCACACATCAACTTCCTGAATTTCGACTCCATCAACCATTGAGTGTTGATGCACTCGACGCCAAACAAAAAGGATGGAAGACCAATGCTGGAGAAGACACTCTGCTATGCTCCATCCTGACCTTCAATCTACGAAGGCAGCTTCGGTCTCATATCCAACACTGATGCACCATTTTCCATTGTTTGGTCGAGAAAAGAAAGCGGTATTTAAAAAGCAAAAAGGGCAAATACAACACGTGGTGTGCTAGCTTTGAAACAACTTGGACTGCAAAACGAAAGCCCACTACTTGAATGCACCGAAAAAGCGACGACGAAGGAGGCAAATTAGGAGTGAAGTGGTGACAACGTTTTGTGCGTGAGTGAAAAGTCTTCCTACTCAATGGTTTTGTTGCCAAAGTAAAGAGCAGCAAGTACATAAATGGTAAAATGTCGCATTAATTTGCAGGCTCATTGGCACGCCGACAATATGAAGCTGTGTGAACAATCCAAAATGATCTTTTGAGAATGCATGCGTTAACTTGGGTCCTCTTCCCAGGATTTATTTCCATGCATTCGAGCCAATTAAGATGCACCTATGGAGGCAGCAAAAGTTGCTTTTGCAATGACAGCATACGCCGAACAGACTAGCGTTTGATCAAGAGAATCGCCCACACTTGAGGTTGGACACTGACGTGGTGTCGACAGCTAAACTGACGAGGTATTCACTCAGCTCAATTGATGCATCATCTGGTTCTCGTGAGCTGCGATAACTTCGCAGCAAGAATGGGTGGACTTGCAGTCTAAGTTCCACAGTACACACCATCTGTGGAAATCGGAACAATGTGTGCTGAGCAGAGAGAGACGGAGACTGAGAGCGAATGCAGGCATGAACCAGGTAACTTGGAAGCATTGAGAGATGTGTCAAGTAGAGAAGAAAGAATGTTAATCAATCCTACATTGCAAGTCCGGTTACGGTGCAATTCAATGTACTTACCGGCGTCACTGTGGTAAGCTGAAGGGTATGTTGCGAAAATGATTGTGAATTAGTCACCAGTAAATGCTTCTCGTAGCGTTGCACCAACACGAATTATTCCCACGTAATCCAATGTGCTTCACTCGTGTTGGAGCCGCATGTAAACACAGAGTAGGCCTTAACTGCAGAGAAAGTGTCGCTGTCTGACTACTGTGGAATAGACATGTGTTCGTGCCTACCATTACGCACCGCGATTTCTGCCGACTCACCTAAATCAGCGCAACACTTTCAGTTGCCTCGTGAGGACCAGTGCAGTGTGGGTCTGCCAACAGTTTGAGTCGGTCAAGGATTGGATCGTATGTTCCCGTGAGCTCTGCTGACTTCAACTGCGCATGGCAGTTGTGTTGGCACATCATCTCAATCCAATCGCTACACCGGGATGGGTTCTGTTTGTGGACTCCCCTTGCATCATGAAAACCATCTGACGCACACTGATGTGTTGAAATAGAGTCACGCTGGTCTGACATCGTGACTTGTCATGGCAAAATGCATTGCCAACTTCACTCTCATTACGAATTTCGCCCATTCCTAACAACCTAACCTATCACCGACGCTTGCATTGGATTATGGCACAGGTGACTTGTTCGGCAAGATTTGAGGTCATAATGGAAAGATGAATACGTTTCTGAGCAGTAGGCGACAACAATGAGAAGGACAGCAACACTCAACATGGCACACGTTCATTGTCTAGCCAACTGCCTTGAGTGTATTTATATGTCTTTCATCTTGACCTCATCCCACGGTTGGCTGGTTAGCCGATTGGGTGAAACTGCAGTTGCAAGAGTAAATGGAAGGCCTCTGCTAGCCCACCGTCATCGAACGTGTTTGTACCAGCACAGCGTGAGTGTCAGTTTGGCGCTTGCAGTAAGGCCTTGCGAGTTTAGTACTTGCGATGAAACAACGTGTGCGGGTCCCAATGCTCTTAGTCAGCCGCAATGCGATCCTTCCACCACAATAAAAATGTTGGCCATCTTATGATTGTGATTGACGATTGTGCCAAGAATTCACGTGGGGACATCGAGGTGTTCTTCTTGGTGAACTCGCACATGCAATTGTCGGTGCATCCAATAATCGTGGTTGACAAATGGAGGTTCCTTAGCCAAAGGCACTGCTAATAGGCCTGTTTGGAGGCAAAACCATCAATTGCAGGAGATTTGCATTGGATACTCGAGAAATTGTCGCGCTGTGCGTGGTTTGTGATATCCTGACCAGTCCAGAAATGCACACCACTATATTTCGATGGCCGCACCAACTCAGTGCTTCTGCGGCTCACAAAGCTCATTCCATTTCACGTAGAGACACTCAAGTGAGTGAATGAGTGAATGATTGAAAGCGTCTGTACAGCCAACTGCAAGTGTGTTGCAGTGTCTGTCAAAGCAAAGCAGCAGGTTACTTCTGCTCACACCCATGTGACAAAGACGATTTGCAAGATTACCAAAGCTACCTTGGTGGGTTTTGTGTCGAACATGTGGCAAGACGGGTTGAGGGTGTAACTGAGTGTTCTGCAACCATCGTGCTAGCGACTTCACTTCATACTGCACGACTGTCTTGCAAGAGGCAAACATATCGCCAAATGCACCACCGATGGAGCAGAGAACTATTCCGCACGTCAAACACGTAAATGTGGCCTAAGTAGTTTGCCTTATTCCGCTCTCAGCAAAGTCTCAAAGCGCAATAATTTACTAGATGGAAAGAAATGCTACTACAATGAAGGCAAGGCCAGCAACACTTTTTCCTGATTCGCTAAGCTTTAGGTGCGTGTGAGGCACGTGACAATTTAGCTCATTAATCTGCGTTCAACGTATAACAATGCTAAGTCAGTTTGTGCGAGCTTGCATAGAGGTCTGCAGGGCTGCGTTAAAGTCGTTGCTGTTGTTGTTGTTGAGGCCCTAGTGGTTCATCCAGGGTGGGCCAGATGCCATCGAATTGACAATAGATGCTCCACAAAACATGTGCTTGGTTTCATGGTAAGAAATATGAGTCGAATTGGGTGCGGCTTGTTTGCTTGTTCGTGGACGTGAAGGAGTGATCTGAGTGGAAACGTTAGGACAGCTGGCTGGCGGTGGTGAAACTGTTTGAGATTGTTATCTATCAGCTCAGGTGGAACTAAAGAGAAATATCGAACGACAAGCGCAAAGGACTTGCACAATGTGTCACAAAGAGCAAACAGAAAGACGGAAAATTGCCGACCTTCAAATAGGCGACTGCAAATGTTGTAGTCGATGTCGCATAGCAGTTGTGGCACTTGTGAAACCACCAAAGATGATGTGGTCAGTGATACGATGCGTTTGTAAGCTCCAATAAATTTCACATTATTTCTCCACAAGCCGTTGTCTTTCAGAATGATAACATGAGTGTCGGCACTCTCTGATTGCGCTTAAGAGCCTTCAACACTCACGCACCTTAGCAACCACCTGACTGCAATATCTTTTATTACCCCAACAATGACAATTTGATAGTTTGGGTGTCACTTCAGTATCGCGACACTAAGTTCAAATGCCCAATGTTGTAATCGGTTTCGTTAACAGTCCTGATACCTCAATGATGCCCGACGACCTCTTACTCCAACACCAAGTCAAGTTTGGGTTGTTCGGATAGTGAGGGAAACACTCGGTTGTTGGCAGGCAAGGCAAAGCATTTCTTGTGAGGAGCATTGGTTGACGGTGCTGTGCAGGAGAACCAACCCACCGAGTGGATTGAAGAAGAGCGTGGTCTTCACCGCATTGCCCTTTGGCTCAGCTTCACTACTACTAAGTCAACACTTGTAGCTGCACCTACGCATTGTGCAAATCCATTAGCATATTCTGTAATCATCAATAACAACATCAGAAATGGGGAATGCGGAAATTTCAGGCCTGTAGAAATTGTTTTCAATTCCTCAGTACCGTAGATGGGTAAATGCGAGTGTCTGAATCGCTTACCCCAGTTTGGAAATTGGTCTTCTCTTTGAAAGATTTGATCTGATGGACGAGATGTTTTGCGCCATTGGGCAAAAGGTGCTGTGAAATGCGATTGTGAATAGTTTTAAATTGTTTTGCAACTTACCAGAAGAAGTCGATCCCGTAAATATCATCAGGTAGAGAATCGAGTCAGACTTCAATCAATGCAGAAGATAATAACGCAAACCCACTTCCGATTTTGCTTCCCGATGGCTTTGACGCATCTAGTTGTGAGGAGGTGCTACCCATCATGAAGGCAAAATCAACAAGTCGTTTGTTAATTTGCCAAGCTTCTGGTGAATCTGGGATGGTAAATGTGTGTAACAGGTCTAAGTGAGCGTAACTGCTTCTACCAGCAAATCGTTTTGTCACAGCAGCAATTAAAGCAAACACATTTGCTTCTTGGAGTGTATTTACAAACGAAAGGCACTACCTAAAGCGCAATAAATCAGTGGCAGTGGGGAATGCTGACGAAGTGAAAAGGGAGCGGTGATTGCCAGCATGCCACCTCCTCATGGCTAAAGCAGGGTATTGCATGCAGTTGTAGGCACCTCAATTTTACGCATGCATCTCTTCGGTTGGCTGATGTGTTGGAGCTGCAGCCACAACCGTGAGCATCACACAGCACTTGCGCTAGAGGTGAAAACCTTAAAATTGCAGTGCTGCTGGTGAGATTGTGCGAGAGCATCCAACTCCGCCTTGCGCTCGTGAGGGCACATTCAACGTAAACAGTGCATATAACCTGACGATTATGGTGTAGTTGAAAGCACACTTCTTTCCTTACGTATAACCATGTGCTATCAAAAAGTTGCAAAATTGCAATAAAGGCAAAGTAATTGAATCAGATTGGGGCGTTTACGCAACATTCATGGAGCAGAAAGGATTGCGGAAAAACATTTCTTGTCATTCCAAAGGTCAGATTGGCTAGCCATAGTAGGATTTAAACCAGGCTTTTTACTGCTGATGCAGAATAATGCAGGTGATGGCATGTGCTCCTCGGTGTCATGGCTTGCTGGCTGTTAATGCCTGCCAACGTGTCACACAGACACCAACCAACCAACCAACCAACTGTGCGAAGGCAATGCTACCCACATCGCACGGGCAGCCACGACTTTGGGAATGCGTATAAATAAACAGCAGTGCAAAATATTTTGCCAAGTCCTCGGCGCTTTGCATAAATGAAAGTGGTCTCCGCCTAGCAGGATAGGGTTGGATGGGAATGCGTGCCATGTCCTATCACACGGAAGCTGGCGATGCTGCACGCAGTGCAAATTGCAGTGACTGCCACCATTTGCTAGAATTGTTTGTCCTACAGCTGAATCCACTTAGCGAGATGCGAGGTGGCGCATATCACCCCGTCCCATCTGGTTTAATCTGTCTAGGCAGAGACGACACCCAAAAGGTGTCCATCAACAGCACCAACCAATGCTTCTCACAAAATTTGTATGAGTTCACCCGTCAATGACTAAGCATTTCCTCAACACAGACCAGCCGTTACTAAAGATGGACTAAGGGCTATCAAATACTGCACCTACCCAGAGTCGAGTGAAGTACTCGACGTCGATAGTTGGGGCCATTTGTCTTTTATGATACAATCTTTCTAGGTGAGAACCGAGTATGGAATAAATATACCGATTCAAATGGCCTCAATTAGTTATGTATAGCACTGAGTACTTTCAACAATAATCTGTACTTACTCCATTTAACATAAGTAACAAATTTTTCCTTACTAAGCATTCTGCAATTTTATTATATTTGACTTACAAACGAGGAGCCTTATAATCCCTTCCATTTTACTGCGAGTTGGATTTTTAAAAATGACTTGAAACTCTCAAATTTACCTCTAATCTCCATTCTCAACGCGGGATTTTACCCAAAAATCTGCTCTTCGCCGCAAAGGACTTAAGCATTTGTCGTAAAACCCGCTTTGAAGAGCGTTGCGTCACTTTATTCCCATTTTCTCTATCGACTAGAAAGTGAGGTTGATGAGTCAAATGTCAAGAGTCTCCAACTACCTGTATTGCGGCCTTTTACAGCCCAACCCAAACAAAGTTGTCGATTGGTTTGGCGTCCAGTTCAGACAAGAAGTTGGACCTCTATTTGAGTAAAGAATCTCAGCAGCATAGGGACCAATACGCTCAGATGTCTAGCCAGCAAACTAACCATACGATCGGATTTAGCTTCCTCGTTTTGGGCCTGTTGGCGTTGTGCTTTGGTTGGCCTTCGTTGATATCATTTAGGAGAAGATGATGGAACTCAGCGTTGGCCCTGGGCAAAAATTTGAAAGCAATAACACCTATTCGTTATGCTAAAGCTCAGGACGAAATTGTGATAAATTGACAAACGTAATGCAATCACTATTTAGTTTAGCTGACTTTATATTTGGCAGTTGATTAGGCAGTCGTGATATTAGGATTCGACAAAAGTGGAAGATATGCATGCATGTGTTTTGTTGTTTAGCAAAAGCATTAGTCGAAGTAGAATACCCGAGAATCTGTGTTTAAAAGGCACATTAGGCAGCAAATACTGCAAAACACCTAAAATAGCAGGGTAGCTATGGTGCATATTGAGTATACAAAGATTAGTTTGATTTGCGTTATTCAGTTGGGCGGGATTCCCAACAGATACTTCAAGTTGAAAGCAAGCTTACGTGTAGAGGATTCTCCCTCTGCCGCCTCTTCCCTCCTACCATCCTTGCTGTGAAAAGGCTGGACAATTCTGGACACTTTTATTTATAACACAAGAAGACAATTCGGTAGCGGAGCCGAATTAATTACGACGAGAGAGACTGGGACTCGGCAGAGCATCCACGTTCGTCCACGACCGCGTTTAAGTTGTCGCTCCGCAGCTCGCCTACAAAGTACATTTAAAAACGCAAATATTACATTAAGCTTGTTTTCGGCTTTCTTGAATTGCATATGCGATGATGCGGCGTCGGATCAATTAACTTAGGTTCAGAAAAACAAGCAAGTAATGTCGGCATTTCCTAAAAGATGTCTCGTGATCACCTTTTGCATTGGTTCAATTGGCCTGCTTTTAAGCGGATGATGTCGCGCATTACTTGTGCTCGTCAAAGCAATATTGTCATATGCGCCCATGTATTATCAAATTTTGCAATGTCATCGTCTGAAGTCATCGCCAAATGCACTTTTGTGTGTGGCCAATGATTACTGAAAGAAAAAGTGGCATCAACTCTAGACCTGACCGTGATTTCGGTCAGCACATTAAGTCCAAATAATTATTTAATTTAAATTTTCAGGCGAAAAGCGCCAGCTTATCACATTGCATACTGATCACAATAACGATCACATCTACGCTTGATTCAATTTCGGTTTCGATAGTTATCGGCCACAAACGTTTATTAAGGTGATTCAACACATTTCCACGGGTCTTTTGACCACACATAAAAATTCATTTAAGGATGTTTTCAGGGATTGACACTAAGGAAATTCAATAAATTGAGTACAAATGACAACATCTTCTTGACGGTCAAAACAGAGCATGTCATCATCCGATGAAAAGCAGGCCGTCCAAATTAACGTAAGAAATGGCTAACAGACGCATGTTTTAAAACATGCTGGCGTAACTTACTCAATTTTTTCGGACTTAAGTTGGTTTCATCGACGCTTCAATGGTTGAAGTGATTGTAAACTCCTCTCTGGGGGTTCCGATTTGCAGCCTAGCCTAATTGCCTTTTAATGGCATTTTCTGAGGCCTGAACATAACTACGTGGAAAGGCAAGTGCCTGCTTTACCTTGCCTCGTTTGCATCATACAGTGTGAATGCTATGATTAATAGCGCTAACATGAAATGGCCTGCTAAGAAGCATCGTGCAGTGCTGTGTAAACTCGATGGCATTCGCCATTTGACTGAAAAAAAACAGATTTTCCAGGCCTCTGAAGCGCCCTCAAAAGTAGGCTCAAAAATGTCATTCACTTCAAGCTATTCATTTGTTTGAGCATTGTTTCAACTTTTAAGTTTGTTTCGCATCTCAGTGGAGGTTTAAAACACCAAACTTCCTTTATATTTACGTGCCCATTCAGTGTTTAGACATTTGATGTTCTTATCATCCCATCTATCTGTGGTAGTTTCACGTTATAAGTCTTATTTTTGTTCTTTTACCTAAATAAATCACCCAATACTAACGATTAAATATGGCTAGCAATTTTCGTGGGTGTTACAGCCGTAACTTTGGTTGATCCACCCTTTTTTACTGTTCTTTTTACATTCAGTCTCATCTTAGAGAGCATCTTTTTGCCATTCCCAGTGGTATGTTGAATTTAATGTGCATTTTGTGGTCTAAACTTAAGTAGCTTTTAAAGACTAGAAACGTACTTTACCGTTGGTGCTGTTTAAGTAGATTGTTTGAAACTAATAATTCTACTCTACGCGGTGTGGTGCTGGTGGTGGTATTTAGGAACTGCTTTTCGAAAATAATCATCATTGACTTCTGTGACGACTGAATTAGTGTCAACGATTTTCCCTGGAAAGTGCGAAATTCTTGTTTTTACATTTTCTGCGCGTCAAACTGGGGTACAGATGACAGAAATGGATCAACTGGGCAATCGCGTAGCCAAAGGTCCTCTGCTTCTCACACATACGAATGGGGAAATAGCATACTGCTTCTCACAATATTCGAGGTCAAGGATATTAACACTTGAGTAGATTTGAACATCATCAAATTTGTATCCCATGAAGCAGCTTTTGATAGCACGGCGGGAAACGAATCTTCCGGTGCTGTATGAGTGACACGTTTATGGCCTTAATGTGGAGGTTTCAAAGCAAACGGAGGGACAAATGTGGTTGACTGAGATCGCCACATCTATAGGACCCGCTAAAAACAGAATGCTTATATTTCAACGTCTTTCTTCATAGCGTCAGATGTGGCCAGGAGGCTGAGGCGACACAGTAGATTAGCCCAGTGCCTCATCGACTCTGCCCTTTCGCGTAAAGTCTGAGCTAATTTCTTCCTCCAGTCCAACTGCCTAGCACTACTACTTTTGGAGCATCACTATGGGAGGGTAACAAGTAGTTATGGCCTCAACACCAGAGCCAGGCTTGCCGAGCTCAGTGTCAGTTGACACAATCGCTCCCGGGGCCACGATTTGATGGCTCCATCTGAGCTTGGTGCCACACTCATGCGAAATATGTTCTTCATCAGGTGTGGCATCTGTTCACACTAACTCATGCCGCATGAAGAGTGCCTATTGAATGTCCTTGCACAAAGATCAAATGCACCTCTTCCATGCATTCTTTTTAGTAGATATGTCACTAGAAATAGTTGTCAACTTGTTTGCTGCGTTGGCCGATTTCTCTCGGAGCCGTTGATGGTGATCGTGATGAGGTCGCCATGATAAAAATGACTGAAGAGCAGCAGCGAGGCATCTGCAGCTGCTTCAAAGTCCTAGTCAGAAATAGCAAGGCAGCGTTAGCTCGATTTTCTGATAGAATTTACAAATGCTCATCGGATTGTGTAGCCGATGCACGTGCATGCCTTCCTTTTACGTACCTTTTTACTCTACCATCAGCAGTTTATTTTGATCCTTTTGTTGGGTAGGAATTTTGGCTCAGGAGATTACGATGATGTTAGTTAAGCTGCTCAAAGTTCGATTAAAAAAATGTTAATTTGGATCTTCATGCTTATATGATGTTAATCGGAGACCGACAACTTGTCTTCTTGAGCACTCTCTCACTAAACAGCCTGTTAACAGCTCCTCGCATTGCAACTGCCTACAGCACATTGTTACTTGGGATTGCAAAGTAGGCAAGTTGGGTGTTCACATGCCTACTCGTGCGTGTGTTTCGTGGGATGAGGTTGAAGATGAAATGTTGAGTGCTCCGGCATGGTATGGGACAAATCCATGCACCAGAGGTCGAGAGCTTGTAAATGAATGGCGCCATTGATGTTCTAGGCATGAAGCCAGCTGGTTGGTAAGACAATGCGAAATGAGTTGCACACGCTTTCTTCTGCACGTCCACATGCGTGAGCACCTCAACATCCACGGTTTGTTCTTCTTCGTGAAGTGTTGGATGTGTACAAGGCATAATTCATCAGTTGGTGTTTCTGTTGCACTGAGTTCGCAATTATGGTGATCTACGCAATTTGGTTAATCTGTTTTGGAATTAGAGACGATCCCTCCACCTCTCGGCTTAGTCTGTTGCTGAGAACAATTATCGGTGAGGTGTCATAAGGTAAGATGCGCGTATCGGTATGTGTGGGACGGAGGCTAGAGTTCACCACTGATGGGTGTGATCTGAAGGCACTCGCTAATGAGCAACCCTTCCAAAAACTTCTTTGACTAAACAGCCGTCTACTGCTTTGAACAGCAGATGTTTCACTTCAAAGGCTCAATCCTCCACGTGGTCTTTCCGCTGCACTCTGCTTATAAGTTTGCTAACCTACGCCCCTCTTCTTGGTCAAAAGACTTCCCAATCCCCACAGATAAGGACCACCTAGTCATTCAAGCGAAGTGTATGGTTTTGTTCTTACGGAATATTTGAGAGATAAGGGGAGATTGCTCAACGTAAGCAACTTGACGTGCTCGAAGCACGCCTGTTCATTAAGGTCTAAAGTTGGCTTTCTAATGTTTGGCTTATTTGGTTGAGGATCTTATACTTAAAGGGATAAGCTGGCATGGGAAGGCCGAATGCGCCGGGGATCCATTTCTTGTTCCCGGTCTTTATCATACCTCTAAGCGTTGAAGGTGGTAGGGGAAGCAACGACCCATGAATTGACGCGCCATTAAAAACAAATCCGTCAATTCTACTTTAACCCCAGAATGCTTGCCTGTGGTTACCTTCACCGGAATATCCAACTTTGCATGGCTAATAGCAACTAGCTTGGCGAACTAAAATATGAAAATGCTGTGGGATAAAGTAGCGTGACATTACTCATTCTCCAAAAGGCCATACATATTGCTCTCTTAAAATGAGTTCCCGTGCAGAAGGTGGTTGCGAACACGTATACAAATTTGGCATTCGCGATTTGCCCATTCGATTTAAAGGAGGAAGGCTTATGCCCCCGGGATGGACTAATGCTAACCTAGTCAAGTTGAAGCAAATGCCGACGGTGTAGGTTGAGGTGCCATTGGATCCACTCTTTGGCAAGGTAAAGGAACGAGAGCGGGCGAGACCCTCAATAGCCGAGACATGGAAATTTCTGCTATTTTTATTCACATAATTCAGCAGTTCTCTTGTTGCCAAATCAATCAGAGAATCTACGGAGATGCCTGAAAAGTGTTTGTCAACAGCGGAGGATGTTGCACTCACCATAACTCACAGTGAACCTTTCAATTGATAGAACTTCATGTCGAAGGAGTAGAGATCTGCTTCGTCTCAGTAGTCGCAGTGTATCGTTAGTGTTTCCGGTGAGAGGGAGTGGTGAGTGGTCTTTTATATCTAACCAGTTGGGTGTTTGCCAATGGCAATTCTTGGCAACCCATACAACGTCGCCTTCGCCAGTGCAATGATGGAGGCGTGAAAGTGGATTGCAGCACTATGGCGCGCACCTGCAAATTTAACCGGAGGAGGCATCATCCACTCCGACTTGTTTCCGCCTCTGCGGCAAGACTTATAGCATGTATAAATGTGTGCGTATTGACGGGTATCCACCCAAAAAGTGGCAATTTTATAAAAAAGTTGAATTATGTTGAGGTCTTCATTGTGCGCTCACGTGTGACGTAAAATTAGCGCGATATTTTGAAAAAAAAACAATATTTTTTTGATTAAATATTAGAGCTGTAGGAGCAGGTTGGTGGTCAAACGTCAAACTAACATCTACCTAGCACTGGATGCGGTCTAACAGGCCAAATGTGGTGCCTTCACCCCTGCGCAATGCAAACTTGTGTATTCAGCACTGACTTGAATTAATCGTCGCACAGATCTACGAAAATGTGCCTCCAGCTTGACCTCTCCTCAATATTTTGCGTTGCTGATGCTGCACTTTAGGTGCTAGCAACCCAAGATGCTTCATATTTACGCTTTTCTCTCCTCTTTGGTGATCAAGATGCATATTTGACTCGATTGTTTGATTAAGAGTGAAGGATAATTTTGGCAGTCGCATCACCCCGCACTGTCGATCGCTCCCTGCCTCCTTGTTGCAGTCCTTGCCGCCAACCTTTGGTTTAGCTAAGTCACCGATTGATAGGAAGTGCTACTCATTTGCAGAATGGTGAATCCTTAGCCGTCGACCACGGTGATTCCATGATTGCAGGTACGCTGTGCTTAATCTCGGAGAAGAATGTCTTCGGCTCTTTTATACGTCACCCTCATGGTCAGCGTTGTATCGGTTTCCCAGCCTTTTATAGGAAATTCGCCTCAACATCGCCAAGGTAGGTTATAAAGAAACAATCAACAGTTTTAGATTTAACTGCCAGATGCAAGGACAGTGAAAATTGAGCAAACGAAGGTGGATGCATCTGTGCAAGTGAAGACAGGCGCGCGTATCAAAAATAAACTGGAAATGTGGGCATCTGTTTCAAAAACCGGCTGTAGTTCAAATTTGTGGCCCCTTATCAATTGCATTAGTGGTAATGAATGCATTTTCTGTCAACACGAAGGACGAATTTGGATGCTTTGCTCTGAATGCAGCAGCACTTTAAACCTATCCACCTGTGCACGATCCCGCAGGTTCTTTCCAAACAGAGAGTGAGCAATAGAGAGAGACAATTTATTGTTTAAAATACTTCCGTCAAGTACAAAGTGTTAAACAGGCTCCATGAAGGCGGCTTATCCATTGTCAATGCTATTTCCAACACAGTGGCATGTTCCCCAGCCAAAGGAGCAGTGCACAATGTTATCCTTCCACAACTGCACTTTGCATTGCGCACAACACTTCAAGCACTTTGATTTCGTCACAACCTTATTCATTCAACAACCACAAACCAAGACAATCATTGTGGACTTAACTTCAACTTCTGCGTAATGGTTCAAACCCTTCTTCAACTTCCTCTTCTTTTTCTTCATCGATTAGTGGTTATTTTGCTCATCTGTGACGTCCTCCACCCATTAAGATCCTGCTCGCACTTCAGTGTGGAGGGATTGTTGCCGTCTGCCTCCAGAGCGTCTTTGAATATCTCGCTACTTCTACAGTCTCCTAGCTAATCGCTCCGAAAGAGAAATGCACTACAACAGCATCCCAGTGTATCAATCATAAGCCTTCTCTTTTGAGCAGGTCCTGTGGTAAAATTGAGAACTACCACAGCTACCACAATGCTAATGGTGTGATGGGCTCGAATTAACCTCTTTCCTAGTCGGTGACACAACACGATTTATTGCATTTAGATAAGCTTTGCGCACATAATGTAAACGTTACCATGCACCTAACCGCATATTGAAAGGTGACCTCTCCGATTTGCTTGCCTTCGGTGTGCTGGGTGTAATTACGGTGTGCTTAAGGGTGATGCTAAATGGGTCCGCTTGGCAAATTAGTGATGGGGCGAAATCCGCAGTGCTTCTCCAGTCCGTCTGCTCCTTGTTTGTGTACAACTTGCACAACCTGATAGTGAAAGACAAGCAATTGTCCAGCTAAGTCATATGGAATTAATGCAATTTAAGCATTAGATTAGCGTCAGCTAGTCTCGCATACAGCAAGATTGGTCGTATTCGTGCTACATAAAATGTGGATTCTGTGGATACACTAGCACTAGTCCCCTTAAAATCTGGGATTTTTAGGCACTTTCGAATTTTTTTTACGTTTAGACAAGTAAACTCGGTCACCACAGATCACTCATTACAACTGTGTTGGTGTAGTGCTGGTAGGGTAACCGATAAGACGAAGCCAATGCATGCCGAGTGAGCATTCAATATAAATTATCCGTCAACTTTCACGCAACATCTTTCCCAACGACTCTACTCACATGAGTGACAGGTGCGTCATTGCTGCCGTCCAGGAGAGATTTGGGCTGCAATAGAACACACTTCCAACAAGTGTGTCACGGTGCAAATAGAATCACACCATCAGCTGCTCGTTCCAGTCATCGCCATTTCATCACTCCTGGAGAAGACGCCTCATCGTGCCTTACTTGGAGCGATATGAAGGCACTGTCGGTTGTGGGGTATGTGGAGGAGCAACAAACGTAGTTTGCGAATTCGGTCAAGAGTAATATGATAGATAGGTAATGAGAACAGTTAGTAAAACCTTTGAGTGCTTGAGCAAGGTGCGGTATGCGTTTCAATGTTTCGCCAATCATTCTTCACATACTACAAGAAGCCAATCGAGGAGGAGAGGAGGAGGAGAGAAGGGCTATCCGGTAACTCTTAACCAAACAACTCACAATTCCCATTTGTGTCAAAGTCATTGAGAGGGTCAGATGACTAATTTGCGATTTCTAAATCCATTGAATTACAAAGCACTAAGACTATCGCTTCTGTTTCCTGATAATAAGAGGGAGAGCTCGCTTGTTAGTAGAGCACGAAACACGTTGTTTTGAAGATTGTTTATTTAAAGTTTGCTATGGGTGCTTTGCATTTGCACATTTGAAAAGTGCTGTGCGTTGAGCATTGGCAGAATTTCTTATGCAGCGCAAATGAAAGGGCAACAATAATGATAAATGCTAAACAAACAATCTTAGGGAAGTAAAGTAAAGTGGATAAGTTATAAGCACACTTATGATGCTTTTACTCAAGTGAGTGTCAAATGGACTGCAATGGATCAGATGCGAGTTTCTCAGTGTCACTTTGAAGAATGTCACTTCAGAACACTAGAATTCTACCTGCACTGCCTCGCGCCTATTATTCCGACAATACTGCACAGGGATGGATCTTCCATCCTTCAAAGATTGCAAAAGCTGCTGACGTTGTGATTTCTTGCCTTAATGCAGCAGCCTGTGACACTTTCGTGGGACTTGTGAAAGATCAAAGACTGTCATAGGCTTTGAGGCAGTCAGTGCGATTGATGGCGATAGCCTCAGTCGCCCTTACTTGCATCCTAAGCACTCGTCCCCCAAATGGAAGAGATTGGGATAGTAAGTTGCTTATTAAGAGCAGATTTGTGTGCTTGATCAGCATCCTCTCGAGCTCTCAATCTAACGATCAAAAGGCGCAGAACTTGAAGCCTATGATGTTCATCACCAAAGCATGCATGTAAGCGAAAAAGGAGACTGCGGTGACTGGTCACGCACCCGACGACTGACTGCCTCGGCGTTCTCGGCCTGCTTACGTGAACTGCCTGGTCTTGTCCATGAAGTGAGAATTAGTGAGCTCAAAGTACATTTGCGCTTGATGTGAGTCAAACGATAGAAGCACTGGAGTGCTCTACTCCCCAAAAGATGGTTGGCTGACTGCCATCATTTAGATACTTTTGAAGTTCAAGCCAAATGTCTGCTGCAATTGCAGGCGTCCTCACCTGCTCAGTTGGCAGCTACTCTACTTCTAAGTAGGATGAATGTATTCAAACAAGATCCATCAACCCTTAAAGTAAATAGACGTGCGCATCTACAATTATGTTCCCACAAGTCAAGTGTTCATTATGTAAATCGCAACAGAAGAAGGATTGCACAGATTTGCACAGACAAATTGTCACTCATTTTCCATTAAAAATATGCAATTATAAAATCATCTAACGAGTAAATCAGCTAAACTAGTTTTAGTTGAGATGCTGCATCGGCTGCAAATCCACAACAAATCACCCTTGCAGTGGCTCTCCTACTCATATCTATCCAGTAGAGATGTGAGGGACTATTGACGGTAGAAAAATGAAGAAATGGGATGTTTGGTGAAAAAGGCGCTTGCTCATTCAACATGCCACTCAGATTGCTGCTTATTGCCAAAGCTTGTAAGGATACAGCAGTAGCAATGGAAGCAACGCCTAGTGCATCAACTGTACTCGCATCCAATTCCACCTTATTGTGAATCTGTCAATTTAGTGAACATTTAGATTCGAGAATTAATTGCACTCCTTCAGATTCAAGTCTCTTTTTTAAAGAATTACATCATTATCATAACATGTGCTTTGAAAATACGCCTCGACGCTGCTTCACGCCACGTCCTTTTAGGTTAGGTACCCAAGAAATCGCAATCATCCACATAAACCTTCCTCTTATTTACAGCACACCTCTAGACCGAGTGTCATTGCTGGCGCTAACATTGGCGATTCACATGCGACTTATTCAGTGCACACACCATCGTAGTGATCGCATATAAGTGATACTGAGAGGGCGCAGACGGCCGCCGATATGGGACCATGAAAGAGTAAAATACATCAAAGAAGCACGTTACACTAATTCAAATGCAGCATTGTTTGTTGCAAATATTTGGTTGTTACGAGCAAATATATCTCTTGAATGCATCGCGACTGTTCAACAATGATGCAGGCCTAAGGACGAAGTATTTGTTGTTCAAACAAATAAATCGCGATAGAAACGATCAAGTTCTACCGAAAGCATTATTAAGCATGAGCAAGGACAAGAAAGTCAGCAAGATAACCCCCTAGAATAAGATTACTCCTTCTGAAATGCTGTGTGGTGGATTGTTTGCATTGACACTTGGTGCAGTTAACCTCAGAGGCTTGCAGGCAAAGTGGAAAGTTGCTTAGATTACAGCGTTTTAGACTTGCATTTCTAGGGGCTGCCTCTTTTAGGACCATCACCGCCAACATTCCGTAGGTCCCAAAAATCTCGCTCTCGCGCAATGCAACAGATGGGTCCGCATCACCGACAGAGGGCTTACCAGTGCACATTCAGCAGTGTGCCCTCCTAAAATTCGCGTGCACTACATTGAAGAAGTAAATGCGGGAGGGTGATGAGAAACTAACTTTGGATAATCAGGAGAGCTAGAGAAAATTATCTTCACGTTGGTGGCAAGGAATGCAACACGGAGGCCAAGAGCGTTTGACAGTGCAGACCGAACCAACATGGAATTGTCCCCACTCAATAATGTAGTGACGTGGTGGTGCTCAGTTGTGGACTGTGATGGTGGTCAGAAGTGTTAAGTCGACTGATGTAGAGGTGTAAATCACCATATTTATCAAGGCTTTGAGGCCAAAATAGCACGAAGAGAACTATGCCAGTGAAGTGGAACACCGGGAGGTCATAGCGATAGGTGGTTGTTCTGTCTAAGACGCTGTTAGAAATGTGGTGTATTTTGTGACCCAGACAGTCAATGCTGGCTCGCCTCACACGTGATACCACGTGATGGACTGTCGTTATTGTCTCACCTACATCGACAGCTCACCGATAGCTGCACGATGCAACAGATGGAGTTGGAGGCAGTTTCTATGCCTGCAAAAGAGGTTTTACACCAACTCACTCCCTTTCTCACCTAACGCTTCCGTTCCGCATTAGCAAGTGCTTTCTGTGCTTCACCTACTCGAAACTGTGCCTCTCCTTATACTCCAACTGTGAACGCATGGCAACCTCTGTGTACAGTTATTTGCAATTTCTTCGTCTAATAATGCAGGTTTCATTTGTGCATCTACTCTTCGAAATGATGGCTGCAGTGCAATTACTTGAGGTTGGCTTCTGTCTTGCGGCCGAATCGCCTTCACTCCCACTCTGCTGAAATGATGGACCTTGGAGAGCAGGCAGTGCAACAGGCAAGCACTTAACCTAGTGGCAAAAGGAGACAAAGCCAATGTCCACTTCGGCTTGAATGTAACAACTAGCAGAGGAATCAGTGGAGGAAGTGTGCGAACCTCAACTGTGCCTTGCTAGTCAAATGAGATGGCTTGAATGAACTACCGATTGCTTGCTTAGAGACAGGGAGCATTACGTGGAGAGGGGGATCCCCAGACCCGGTTGAATGGAAGAAGCACTGCAGACTGGTAACAACGATCCGCGTGTGGTGCTAAAAGTGCCACAAAGGCCATCAAATGCTCTCATTGGCAAGAAGTGGCGGATGTGTGCTACATGAAGTGGTCACCGAGTTGTGGCATGCATCAACATCAACGCTACGTGTTTTGTCCATCTTCCGCCTTAATTTGGCGTCGCGACTCAAGTCGTGGCAAAAAATTGCACCGATTGACAAGTTAATGAAGTTGTCAAATGCAAAGCACGCCACCTTCATGACATAGACTCGATGTTTGCACTGATTTTGCCATGGGATATAGGGAATTGCAGAAGTAAAGATGATATTCTATCAGGTGATCAGTGATTTTCGTCGTCAAATCAGAGCAGCAATGCAGAAGGTTGAAGAAACCGAAGTACTTGATTTGCAGGAATGCGGTTGAAAAACGTCTTTTTCGGTGGCATGTGGGACACTGAGGCGGCACCAGCAATCACCCACTTTCTCTCAAATCTTTTCCCTTACCTGAATGTTATGCCGCTTTTCCTTCACCTACCCATGATCTTCTGCCTGTGCGCTCATCAGTTGGGACCTGCGACTGCAGTGGTCACAAACCGACCACTGCTCTTGAGTCATTTGCCGCTAGTAGTAGTATGATACAGAGGATTTGCCTTTAAACCCACAACCCTGTTCTTCATTATCGCTCTCATCCTATCCCTAACTTGGAAAACTCTTGGCATTAAAGTCGTTTTGCACAAACATGTCAATGAGTAGTTGCAATATTATGGAGTAGAGTTTTACGAGTCATGCCTCCTCATGAATGAGTATCAACGAAACGGGAATCTCGATGACGCTTCAGCGTGTTGTAAGTTGAACCCAAGTAAAAATCATGCGCTTAAGACGTGCTTAGCAAGCACGATAGAAGAAGCATGATGAACGTGGAATCTCGACACTCTAAACTGTGTCAACAAACTGCCCCACATCTCATGGGAATCAACTTTTACTTCTCCTGAAGCGTCGATTACACTCCTGCAGGGAAAGGTATAGCGGGACCGCCAAGTTTTACCTCCCATCCCACACCAATGCGCTATTGTGGGCTGTCGCGCCAAAGTCCTCCTGCCTTTATAACAACCAAGCGACTTGGTATTCATATCAGCACCTTACCTCACTCGCATTGTTCATTAGTTTGTTAAACTTTGCCACAACCACTGAGTTCTTTCACGCCCTTTGAGGTACTCGTATGAGATGAAAGATGGACATGGGTTGAAAGAACTCCTCTTCCTCTCACATTACTCTGAGACTGTCAAAAGTCGTCGCATTTATGGGAAACAAACCAATAAGAGCTTATCTCGCACCACCACTAACGTCTGCGATCCCAGTCTCATCTCACTAATGACTGACGCGGTACAACTTTGTCTGTTGGAGAGATTGGAGGATGGAAAAGGCTGGTGACGTCAAGATGGCGACTCCTTAGGAGTGGTGTGTCAATATTAACATGACAAGCGTAGGCATGGATTTTAATAGCGTCCAACATTCCCTGTTGTTGACGAGCACTTTTTAGGCTGTGCAGGGACATGTAAAGTAACAAGTGATAAGGGAGAATTTCATGTAGCATGTAGCTATCACAAGTCTTTAGGCTGGCCATGCCATGTCCCAACTTTCATATTTATTCTGTGTGCATACACATTCCTTCCTTCATCTCTTTCTACACAGAATTCGTCGGCGGACATCAGCCCTTAAGGACAGCAATGGGTCAAACCGAATTGTTCGCTCTCTCCATTTGCTCTTTCAATAGCACATAGGTCATCCAAAGAAATCACGGCAACCAATCAGATCCGTTTGCATTGCATGCCATTCCTGTAAAGCCTGTGCTTGCTCGAGCACAATCACGATCAACGCCTCCGACACGACAGGCTTCCGTGTCGACGACAGTGTTTCCGCTGTCTCTTGCAGCAATCTCTACTGTGTAAGCTCCTCTCTGCAGTTCACATGCGATGCGCCACTTGCATAAACTTACGTTGCGCAGGAGGAAAGGCACAAGGTTTGGCTGGTCCCATTTCGCTCACAAATGTGTCCCTTTGAAACACCGCGAAAAATTTGGAGCCTTGTGAGCACACATTTGATTAACCTAAGCACTTCCAACTTCCTGAACTAGAGTTGCCACTTTATGCTTTATTAATTCTACATGCAAGCAATGTTGTCGCCGCCTTATTTTCTGGGGAGCACGATGCATGTAGACCTCGTTGGGATTTTGAGGTATTTCCAAACCAGAAGTCCGCCTCCTCGACAAGCGGCACTTCCGTCAGTGTCCACTGGAGGTTTCGGTAAGTCATGTATCCTCTATTGTTGACGAATCTATTCCGGACTTGGCCGTAAATCGCATTAATTTTTTATACCGTCCGTTAGTGAATATTCGAGTAGTCCATTTTGCTTAGGTGAAAAGTTACTCCCTCAAATTAAGTAATGCTTATCTTTTACGCTTAAAGTCTTCAAAGCTACTTTCATTCATAAGAAGCGCAGAAGCAGTGAAGAATAATAAAATTGCTTGGTTAAAAAGTGCCTAACATAAAGGATCTTTTAAACAAAATGGCACGCTTAGTAGGCAAAGGAGGACTTGGTGTCGTTGGAGTGGACAGAAACACAATGCACAGTTCAGCCAGTCGTCAGTCGGTTTGTTGCACGTCATCATGGGCAGCGTGTTCAAAGGTGCCCATTCCTAACTGATTCCCAACAACTATTCATTTCCCTTCCTAATGTGTACGTGGACAAAGTCCTTCAAGTTTTGTCCGCGTCTTCGTTTGGTGAGACTGCTGTTGCAGTCGACTCCAACACAATCACCCACTGCCACATTGTGTGCAGCGCAAACGCATCACCAGCCAGTCACTTGGTTCAAGTTAATGAAGAAAATTTACCACCCACCTTCACGCTCACCTAAAGAGCAGCACCAGTGCCATTTTCACTTCAATACACACAACATCATACACATCTTGTGATGCGGAGCCTCTGTGCTGCACACCCATCGCACCAGAAACGACCAATTTTGCAGTGCGCACTGTAATCAGCAATAAATTTACATTCTGCACGCGTTGAAGCCACTCACAAGGCTAAGTAGTAGCAACATGCCACTTCTTCAGCATCGATGCAGACTTTGCCTTACTCCCAAATGGACTCATCATTTGTGCCACCAACAACCAACTGTGACCCAACAAACAAAACAATATAAAAACATTTCCATACCACCTGAAGCAGAATACACTCCGTAGCCATCATACGGTCATTCATATGGGCTGCGACCAACAGCCCCCCAGCCCGCAATCGAACACCTCCATCACTAACCAAACGTACGTACTACAACAGAGCCTTCAGCTCTTCCCCGCCCCATCCCGCTCCCCTAAGACTAGAGGAGAAGCCATATTCGAATGCAATACAGACATGTATTTACCACACTCACCACTGGCCGAAGGCGCAGCAACTAGGCAACTTTGCCTTGTCCACTACCACCCTCCGTAGTCCTCTCGGTAACAGTGTTGTCCCGTTGTCGCCAGTCTACCCTCATCCCCTGTGGCAGAGTATGCAAATTCTCTGGGGAATAATAGTCAAATGTGCTCATCATCACGCCTATCCATGACCATCAGAGCAAATGTCCACCTCGAAGCAAAATAGTCAAACTCCCGTCAACGGTTCGTCCCCGCAACCTTTAAAGTGACAGAACAATTCAGCTTTGGCATGTCTGCCAGTCTGAAATCGAATGCAAGTCTAGTGCCAAGAGCGACCATGAATCACACGCAGGCCCATACACATACAAGCCCCACAATTTGCCGTACGTCCTATGTCTTGGGCGAACGATTAGTCCACACTGAGCAAGAAAGCTTCCCACAGGACTGAAAGGTCCAGCAATTGAGACACCGCAGCCGTCGTCGATGACGACGACGCTTAGTGCGACGTTTCGACAGCTTTCTATGTGCCGGCTTCTACATCCACATTCCCCCTTCGCATTGCCACCGTCGACAACCATGCATGCAGGCAGCCTGGTGAGCTTGTAAGGGCAGTGATACCTAGTGCTGCTTATCACAAAAGATTGCGGGGAGAAAGCCCTCACTAAGTAAAGCCAACAGCTTGGTATATTTTCCTCATGTTCTACAACAAATAACACCTAATTTGCCATAATGTCTCCTTCAAATTCACCATCCAACAAACCACCGCAACAGTTTATCAATCCATTCTACAATTGTTCCGCATAACGAAAAAACGTGAGTTCTGTCCATTGACAACGAAAACTTGTCCGGTTTTTCATAGTAGATCTATGCATGCACAGGTGCACCCAGAAATATGTATGCACTGTGCACATGACTACCAAAAGAAAACCTGGAAAATAACACAAAAATGCACCTGTGTCCAATAAAAAAATCATTCTATTGCAGAATAAAAAGCATACACCACGAATCGCAAAGGCAAACACCAACCCAACAAAAGGGACTGGACTGCATTGTAATAAGAAGCTGCAACAATAAGTCTCCTCAATTTCTCCATTTTAACATTGACATAATCAAAACCGCTTCTCACCACTCCTTTCCAACAACACAGTTAGCCTTCCTGTCAAGTCAGCTCTGATCTCACACTCGTCTCGTCGTTTTGCCCTGCGTCTACGCAATTATCCAATGCTTGTGCCAAACGAGGAGAAACTTATCTCAATGCCATTCAACACACCACCATCGTCCACGACATCATCCACACTACACGACCAAGGAGGCGCCGCACTGATGACTCCAAAACCTCACACTGTCTACCATCCCACAGATTTCGCAAACGTCGGTGCGCCACCATGATGAGTTCGTAGTATCTGAAATGGAGAAGAAAGGAAAGCCGAGGAGTCACTGTCCAATACACTGAAAGCCTACAACACGCGAGTGTAAGTGACAAAAAGCACCCCAAACACCAAACAGTTAAGACCACTACAAGGTACGGCCTGCGTAGTGGTGCAAGCAATTCTAACTAACCATTCTTTTACCTCAGCGTCTGCGTAAAACACCAACTCGAATCAAATCTGAATCAACGACTGAGCGATTACTAGGACCCTACACAACATGTTTCGCAAAGATACTGTCAACATAAAATCAGCCTCAAAGTCAACAAGCGGTCAAACTGTGAAGTGTCCCATGCCCACGACACCCGTTCTACGAGCATGAACACTGTAGCAATAAAAATAACCCACCTTTCACCATCCACAGAGCACAAAAGAACCCACGGTAAGAAGTGACACAACTCGGCACACTACAATCCATTCCTATCTGCGAAGGCGAGATACGCACTCAGTGCTGTTAGACGATAGCCCCATTCTTAGCACATAACACTCCACTTGAAACACACGTTCCTGTAGAACCGAGGGTCGGAAGCATCGTTCCTACCAAGTACAGCCAAGCGTTCACTAGGGTTTTCCTTAATTTATGCAAACAAAGCACTTCGCCCTGCCAGCCGAGCGCATTCACAACCATCGAAGAACTCACACGAGAATCAAATCCAAGCAGGCCGCGCAAGAATTGTGTTCAGCGTAAGAAATAAATCGGAACAATTTTGCTCTTAAAAAGCACAAATAAATTACTTAGCCCAGCCAACTTTGTTTTTAGTATTTAGTAAGGCAGTCGTGATACCAGGATTCTACTGAAGTGGACGGTATGCATGTATGCATATTGTTGTTTTGCAAATGCATTAATCGAAACAAAATGCCTAAAAACTACGTACTCAAAAGACGACTTAAAGAGTCAAACAATAGAATAACACTTAAAAAAGCGATAGAGCTGTCGTAAGTACTACAGCTTATGTAGCACATTGTTTGAACTACCGGTTTCGGTCAGGGTCACAGGGTGGCCATCTTGCCCTAGCTGCGTAGGCAGCTGGGCCATGCCGGCAGCTTATTTCCCTCTGTTCGTTATATATATATATATATCTACCCTGACATTCTGCCTTCTATTGCTTTCGCGAGAGGCTCGGGACGCTACAGCTTTCCTTCCTTTTTTCCTTTTGCTGCTTTTGCTGCATAAAGGTTGGATATTTTTGGACATGTGTTATAACACAGGAAGAATCTGCGATAGTGGAGCCAAAGTAACTAAGACTAGGGAGCCTCGGACTCGGCAGATTGATCACGTTCGTGCACGACTGTGATTAAGTTGTCTTCCTGCCCCTCGCCTACAAAGTACATGTAACGCTTTGTTTGTTTGGACTGTCGGTTTCGGTTAGAGTCGCAGAGGTGGTCACATTGCCTTAGCCGCGTAGGCTGGTCTTTAAGCCATGCCTTTCTTTGCCATCAAGGTGCCCTTGGGACGCTAAGATACATGTAGTTAAGTAAAGAATTGATTGTGTGGAGCAAGGTGTGGGCAGTGAGGTAAATTGGGGGTGAGACAGAGGCTTGGGATGGAAGTTTGAGACCGGCAATGTGAATGAATGTGTTAAAAAATTTGCTTTAAAATTAGAGGCGATCTCTCTAACTCACGGCTCCGTCTGTTGCAGAGAGGGATTATTAGTGAGGTAACACAGAGCAACATGCACATGTGTGGAGATGAGGTGCGGTAAGCAATTTCAAATCTTAATAGTGAGAGTCATTTGCTGCGGTAGGCATCAAATGGGTAGTCGTTTCCAAAGAAGTACCATAAAATGGTTCGATTATGACTGAATAACTTGGATAACCTTAATCAGATGCATGAGTCATTATTCGTGCACATTCACTTGGAGTCAAGAAATACTCACTACTCAGACTGCGAGCTCAATCGTGCGGTTCTGCAAAGGCGTGCTCATGAGATAGATGTTGATGCCATCGCGGCACCCAAATGAAACGACTCCGATTACAGTTGTTGAGTGACCTTTCGAAATAGATGGAACGCCTACAAGTGAGCCATCACTTGGGGACTGCTGAAAGGAGCCTACACATCAGAGATTGATAGAAGAGATAGTCAAAACATTGTCATAACTGGCTTTTCTTGCCGGTTGGGGCTGGATCCAAATCATAGTGAGAGGTTTCGCTGACCATCGACGTGTACATAGGGTGACGTAGGAACACCGGTCTCCTTAAGCGGGTATGGTAGGACAATCTCTGAAGAAAAAGTTCTCCAGGTTGTTCTCGACTAGTGCCGCTTCCGTTGGTGATGGCTTTTTCGCAGGACACGGGGCTGTGGTAGATGCCGCAAGTGGACTCCATTCTTTGCCCTTCTGTTGTCGCAGATTCTTCCATCCAAAGCGCATACACCTCTTTCGCACCGCAACTATTTGTTACAGGCGGTATAAATCAGAATAGAAATCTGTCAAAGTCACTTCCACTATTCCATGGAAGCAACAAAGGCAAAATACAAGAGCAGATTATGTATATTCAGCAAACAGAGAGATTGGGAGTGACTAGTGTCATGATCCGGAGGCCAGCCCACTCGGCTAGGGCGATGTGGTCACCCCAAGTGACCATAACCGAAATCAGCAGTCAAACAAACAAGTTACCAAATCTTCGACGAGAGGGCAGGACTATGCTAGCACTTTGCAAGACGATGCTCACAATGGGTTTGTTATTTGCACCTTTGATTGTCTGCTGCCAATGTTCCAATCAAGTGAGGCAGAATAACAAGCACTCTCTAATGGAATGTGTGCAAGTTCGAATCAAGTAGATGCTCAGGTCTGTCCCCAATTCCAATGTCTATTAACCATGCACAAGTGAGTGATGCGAACTTCAAACCTCCGAGGAGTTAATTTGAGGCCGACAATTTGTCTTCTTGAGCACTCTCTCACCAAATAGGCTGTTGACTACTCCTTGCATTGCAGTTGCTCACGGCACACTGCAACTTGAGATTGCAAAGCAGGCAAGTTGGGTGTGCACATGCCTACGTGTGCGTGTGCGCTTCGTGGGATGGGGAGATGGTGAAATGCTGGGTGCTCCGGCGTGCTATGGGACACATCCATGCAGTAGAGGTGGAGAGTTTGTAAATTAATGGCGCCAGTGATGTGCTGGTGTGAACGCGGTTGGTAAGGCAATGCGTAACTAGTTGGAGACGCATTCATCTGCACGTCCACATGCGTGAGTACCTCAACATCCGCGATTCATCTTCTGCATGGGGCGTTGGATGTGTACAAGACATAATTCATCAGTTGGTGTTTCTGCTTCACTGGTTTTGCAGGTATGTTAAGCCAGGAAATGCTGCCGCTGAATACACCTCTCTAGGCTCCATTACAAATCTTACTGATAAACAAGACCTCAAGGTCATTCAAACATTCATTGCTTGTGCTCTTGTGACCATCGTGATTTCAATTTCCCTTACTTGTTTTTAATTGCCAATGTGCATTTTGGACTCGAGTTTTTCATAAATACGCAGCGACGGCCCGCTTTTCGAGCAGTTATAAGTTAATAGTAAAGTAGAGGATAGAATTGGTAGTTGTATGGAGCAAGGTGTGGGCAGTGAGGTGAAGGTGGGAGTAAAGCAAAGGCATGGGATGGAAATTTGAGGCAGTTTAGTTGATCGATTTTGGAATTAGAGGCGACCTCTACACCTCTCGGCATAGCCTGTTGCAGCGGAGGATTATCAGTGAATTGCCACAAGGTAAGATGCGCATATCGGTAGAGGTGGGGCAAGAGTGGGATTTCTCCACATCGCACCACGTGAGACGAGATGAAGCCGTGGGGCGAGAGGTCACCACTAATTGGTATGATCTGAATGCACTCGCATATAAGCAACCTTTCCAAAACCCTCTTAGACAAAACTGCCGCCTATTGTTTTGACCTTTAGATGTTTCACTTCAAAGGCTCAATTCTCCTCTTGATGTATCTGCTGCACTCTGGTTGTGGTAACTATGGTGAGCTACAACTCGCCTCTTGTTGGCTGAACACTGCAAGACGTCAGCCCAGAGTCCACGAGTAAGCACAACCACGTCAATCCATTATTGCGTGTGGACGACACCAGGTTGAATCAGTTATCACTGTCGGTTGCTCGTCGCCTCCGTGTCGCAGTTCCTCCATCACTGGTGATTACAGCTTTCTCCGGCTGCATCAGCAAACACTTACTTGCTTCTCTAAAATTCGCTAGATGGAAGCTTCCTTCAACGAAGTGCAAGGGATTTTAGGGGGTTGCACTGCTTTACCTCACAACCGCTGAAAGCGCATTGGAAAGTGCTCTGTTGGTGATGCAGACTCATCTGTTGCGTTGTGCGGAAGCGAGATGTATGGAACTCTATGGAATGTTAAAGCAACGAACGAGGAGAAGACAACTGCACATAAGGCAATGCCGTGGATGTTCCTGCGTTTTAGTGTAGTCTAAGCAACTACTCTGTTCGCCTTCTCAATACTTATACGAAAGTTATCAAAACGCGCGTTCGACTGCTTTTCAATTACACAAGCGAAAGCGCTGCTCTTACAAGAGGGAGAAGAGGTGCTTTGAGAGGATAGCGCTTCGGCCTCACTTCAATCGCCTCCTCACAACGTCCCGCCTCAAACCGACACATCCATCACACCCACAACAACTCGTCTCACTGAGCAGAAAAAGAAAAGTTTGTTTTGAATAACCGTTTGATCTGCAGCACTGTGTGATGCACTGTAGCGTCAGAGGAAGCTGGTTGAGTTAAAGGCATTATTGGGCTATGAGAATGCAGCGACTGCGGTGGATACGGGGAAAAGCGGGAATGGGAAGATAAACAAAGCGAGATTGAATAGTGAACAGTGAACAGGAAAGATTACCTACGAGACCCCAAAGTGCACCTTCCAACACTTCACCGACTTCACCAATTATCTTAGTTTTAAAGGTATTGGCTGGTACAGGAGCACCGAAAAAGTAGACACATGCGTTTTTGAAAATAGATGCTGCCATTTTAGCTTAGCTTATATGCGCGCACCTGTTTTCATTTATACAGTTATATCCACTTTCGCTTGCCCAATTACCACTTTCTTTGCGTCTGGTTTTTGGATCGTAAATGTCGGCCGCTTCTTTATGACTTATCTTGTCGAAAATGAGGCGAGTTTGCTATAAAAGGCTGAGAAGGCGAAGCAAAGTTGACCACGGAGGTGACATGCATAAAAGAGGTGAGGACTTTCTTCTCCGAGCGTAAACACGACGTATCTGCAATCATGGAATCACCGCTTTTGGTGATTAAGGCGGCCGCTACTTTGTACAGAGTGGCGATTCTTATCAATCGTTGACTTAGCCAAACCCAAGGTTGGCGGCAAAAACCGCGACGTGGGGATGGAGGGCGATCGGCACTGTGGACTAATTCAACCCGACATCATCCATACGCAGTATTAGAATGACCTGATAGTGCTCACTTGTTGTCTCTGGACTGGTGGCTTGTGGTGTTCTATCAACTAAAGGAGAGGTTAAGCCTACCATACAGCCATAATGCAACAGAAACACCACGTGGAGAATTGAGCCTTTAAAGTGAAACATCTAGAGTTGAAAACGATAGGCGACTGTTGTGTACAAGAAGTTGTTGGAGAGGTTATTCACATGCGAGTACATTCAAATCATATCAATTAGTGGTGCCATCTCGCCCCCGGCTCCATCTCGTCTCACGTGGTGCGATGTGGAGGAGTGCCGACACCATCCCACCTATACCAACACGCGCATCTTACTTTGTGCCATTTCACCGATAATCGTTCTTTGCAACAAGCTAAGCCAAAAGGTGAGGACAGCCTCTCTCATCCCAAAAAGACTTACCAAACTCATTTACTCTCATTTCCGGTGCCAATACCACTTCAGAATGTTTGTCCTCTTTACAAATCTCCATCATATCTTCACTCCACTGCACAAACTTTGCTTCATGCAACTGCTGATTCCATCCTCCACACAATCTCTAACTTATGACTGCTTGCAGAATAGACTGCTGCAGCTTCTCTATCAAACGAATGGAGTCAAGTATGCACTTTGATCACAAAAGAGGGGAGAAAAGTGAGTCTGAGAAGCATCTTAGAGCGCGGAACATCCTGACTCGCATAAATGTGATGGCAGTGGGTGATGGTCATTGAAAATCGGATAGGACGTTGGTAACTGCTAGTCAGATAGAGAGGAGGAAGGCAGTAGCGTCCAGTACTCTAAGAGGAGTTCAGGGAGCCAGTCAGGATGCCAAACGGATCAGAGGAGTCCATAATGGCACGCTGGGTCAGAGCCGCAGGAGGCGCATTACCGATAAACGCACTCACCCACAGGTGGATTTTAGCTGGAATAGCTAGCAGCTAAAGCATAGCATCAGCAGCGTAAAATACCGAGGAGTGGTCATTCTAGAGGCACATATTCGCAGATCTTTGCGACAACTAATTCAAGCCAAAATCAACGTCACGATCACGGTCATATCTACAATTGATGTCACATCGGTTTTGGTAGCCTTTGAGCACAAGTAGTTTCTAAAGCAAATCATCGTGTTTTGATGAGGTTAGTGAACTTCCTCTCTGGTGTGTCGCGTGCTTAGATCGACTTGTGAATTTTGGGTGGCTATTCATCAATCAGCACACCTTTGCACATGCCTTAAATCTTACTTTGGAGGTGGAATTAAGTTGAAGCGGGTGATGTCTCCTCAGGTTGGATTTGTAGGAGCGCGCCTCAGTGCTGTCACTCACCCTCACGCCTCAGTCACTGCGTTGGTGAAGGCGACGGTGTGTGGGTTACGAAGAATTGCCATTGGCGAAGACTCAAGTGGTTGGGTACAAAAGACCACCCACCACTCGGTCTCACCGACAGCACAACTGACATTTAGCGACTTCTGACACAAAGCATAGCTCCACCCCCTCGACATGCAACGCTATCAGTTGAAAGGAATGCTGCTTCTCGTGGCATTGTTGTCAGTGTCCACTCTGAGTTACGGTGAGTTCGACATCTCCTGTTGTTGACTGGCAGTATGCAGGCTTCTTCGTAGATCCCGTAATGGAAGGTGCAATAAAGGATCTGTTGCAATATGTAAAACAACACGGCAAGAAATACTACGTCGAAGCTATTAAGGATCTTGTTCTCTCTTGCCCCTATTCGATTGAAAACACTCTGGTCAACGGAACGCTAGCCTTAACCATCAGGGTTTGCTTCAACGTGACTGGTCTGATATTAACTCCTCCCAAGGCAGTGAGTCTACTTCAAATTTACTCACGCAAATCGCGCATGCCAGTCTTACAACTATAATTCATCACACCTTCTTTATCAAGTCTCGATTTCAGAGGGCAGTGGGGTGCCGCATTTTGAAAATAACCAACTTCTGTATACGTACTCCGCCATCACATGCCACTAATCATGAAATTGCGTATTTTAGGTAGCAATGAGTGTGAAGATCGGCCAAGCAAAGTTTGATGCTTCTGTGCAAATACTAACAGGCTTGCATCCCGATGTTAAACTGAAATTAGCGGCACCTGTTTTCACAGACGCATCCATCTACATTCTCGGTTTACCGGTATCAGCTACTGCGTACAAAGACCTGATAGTCGGCGAAATCGAAAAAGCGTTAGGAAAAGCACTTCGAGCCTGAATAACTAACCGCGGCTGACATATCTCAAGGTCCTTCTGGTGCTCAACCTCATTCCTAATCCTACTTACCTTGTCTTTACATTTCCCCTTTCCCCGACTCCACTGCAATAGTAGTACTCTCACCTCACTAATGCCTCCAACTCAACTGGCTTCCATCGACACTTCGATGTGTCACATAGCACTGGGGGTCTGGCAGTTGGTTGAAACAAATTCTTCCTCTCGGTGAGATTGGTTTTTGGAAATACCGTGAGTGGCATGGTGTGACGTGGGGCTTGAATTGATGCTGAGGCACTGTTCTCTCGAAGGACATCTTTTTCTCTTGGTTAGTCCATCGCTTTAACCTGTGAGGCTGGAAAGCACTCGATTGTGCCTAAACGCATCGGTAGGCATGCGCACACCTAAGTCAGGGAGACAAACTGTTATCCTTAAACTAAAATTGCGAATGTCTGAGATTCATATAGCTAATTTGTGCACGGTGAATAGACATTAGAATTAGAGAACGATCCAAACATCGTCGCAATTCAAATTGCACACACTTCGTCGAGGATCACTTCTTATTGCAACTTGCCTTATCAGAACATTGATATTGATAGCCTAAAGTAAACAGCTAGAAACTTGTGAGCTGCTTTAAAGCTGGAAATATTGCAGTGCTTTAGCTAATCACCTTAGTGCGCCTTTTTAAAATAGACTTTTCCTCCAATAGCAGTTGAGCACGAGGTGTGCTCACTGACGGAGGTGCGAATCTGCTGGATGGGATTATGGCATTCACATGACGGGAGAAAGAGGTGGTCGTAGCGCGTTTCGTAAGTGCGTGGTATTTCAGCGAAGAATACTAGGATGGGAGACTGGTGTCTACAGCATACACGGTTGTGCCAACGCTCTTCGTGAGCAGTGGATTTGAAGAACTGTGTAAGCTCAATTTTAGCACGATTAATTGATTGCAGATGGTAGAGGCCACGGAAGCCATCAATATCGTTGACACTTGTCTCACGAGTGAGTTTCAAAACAGGAGGTCTATTCCTCATGTTAACGAAACTTCAAAAATTTGTCAACATTCTACCACGCCTGTAGGAAACGTTACGTTGTTTGTTGCCCTGATTGAAGTAACATTTGTGGTGCCTTAATGTCACCGACTTTTTATTTGAACTTCCTGGGATTAATATGGCTATTGGAATAGGTAAGTAATGTGTGTGTGTGTGTGTGTGTGTGTGTGTGTGTGTGTGATTGTTGAGTGGCATTTTGCAAGTATTTATGCGATTAACTTGTTTGTTTTCTAGGGGTCGCTGTCTGTCTGTCTATTTGTTTTCCCCCTCTAAGATATCCCCACATGGTTGTGGTGATAACTTCGAGTGAGTAGCACAGTGTGACTCGGTGGCAGCTGTTTGCTTGTAATTTGATCAGTGGGAGGCTGTAGGCGTGGCTTGTGTACATGACACCTGTCAGTTGTTCATTCGACAGTGACTTTAAGTTTCTCTGGCTTATCAGCGAAAACACGAACGCTTTGGAAACTTATTGGTGGAAGTAGTGCTTTGGAGTCGCAATTCCTCCCCTCGCGTTGCAAATGTTGCGCACATTTCAATAATTTGATGATCTCCCGGCTACTGAGGTAAGCGGTGCCGCTTGAATGCAGTCGTCGTTCTGTTGGCCGTAGCCTCATTTACTTTGTTATGCTGTAGTCTAGGTAGAAAACCATGAGGAATAGCGTAGCTCTGTTTGACGCCAAGCTCATATTCACCTATGAGAGGCATAAAATTAAGTGGCAATATTGGTATCTAGTTGCCTCTTGATAGCTGTGATCGCGGTCTGCATGCGAGTGATCCGGTTGCCTTGCCGCGAGATTCGGTGAAGGAATGCAGGAGCGTTGAGCGTCTCCTGCCTAGTCTCCTGCTTCGGAAGTATCTTCTCACCTCTTTTTCCTCTAACCTCCCTCACGCCTTCTCTATAAGTCACTGCGCTCTTTGGGAGGTGTTGTGTAATCGGTAGTGTCGATGGTGGTGGTAGATGCTTGCATTCTCTCAGCAAGTTCCTCTACGGAAGTGAATTGCTTATCTATGTGATTTGGCCTTATTAAACGGGTTTACATGTGGTCATTCGAAACGCATTTCACACTCTAATTTCAAAGTCGAGAATTGCATGTGCTTTATTGTGTTCATTCGCCTTTTTTCCGCATAGGTGGATAAAACAAGGCAGTTTGGACGGTCATGACGCAGGGGGAAGTCAGTTGGAGGTCACATTGAGTACAGGTGGACGTAAGGAGGTAGCAGATACGTGTGCTGCTTGTGAAATGTCGTATGCGTTGATATTGAGACGTCTGGGCCGTATCGGGCGTGGGCAGAAATGGACTTAACGCCCGCCACCGTCAACGTGTATTCATGACTTCCGACGGATCACCTCGTGTCTTGACGTCTCTGCTTCGCGTCACCGTCGTTGTCGTGGGGAGGACGGTGGTGACGATGTGTCTCCTAAACCGCTTCTACTGGTGCCATCACTGCTGCGGTCAGGGGAGGAAGGGGAGGCAGGTATCCTAAATTAATAAGTTCTTCTTTGAAAATAAGATTAGTCTTTCGCCAGTAGACAAATCAAGTCTTTTTATGTGCCTTCATTTGCTTGGGTTTCATTGGCTAAAATTCTGTGCACCAGGACTCCTAACCTTGGGGTAAGCTAAGCCAACGATTAATAAGAGGCGCTGCTTGTTTGCAGAATGGTGGTCTCCATAATCATTAATCGTGGTGATTTCATGGGTGGAGATATGTCGTGCTTTAACTCGTAGAAGACCGTCTCAATCGCTTTTCCAAATGTCACCACCGTGATCAACTTTGTTTCGGTTTCTCGGCCTTTTTCTGCAAACTCGTCTCATTTTCGACAAGGTAGGCCATGACACTGCTGGGTGGAATGGTAGCATTGGGATGTGCCATCGGTATGTGGCTGTGGCACCTAGAAACTGCGTTAGTTATTCATATTGGGCCATGTGGAGTGTTGTTTTGCGCCTTCTCCCTCTATGTGTTCATTATCAGGTGGCGTTGTGGGCGAGAGGGAGTGGTGGGTGATCTTTTATATTCAACCAGTTGCTGCAGCATTCACAGGCTTTACTAGTTGTTCCAATTATATATCCACGTTACTATTCTTGGCCATGTTTGCAAATTGTGCTTGTTGCTCTTCTGCACACCCTACAACCGACACTGCGTCTAGTTCTTGTGGACTGCAAGGCCGTGCGAAGTTGTTATGCCTTCCCATCACTGCAAGTAAGGCACAGCGAGGCATATTCCCCAAGAGTGATGAAATGACAATGACTGAAACGGCCAGCTGATGGTGTGATTCTACTTGCACCGTGACACACTTATTGGAAGCTTCTTTGGGCTCATCATGTGTGTTCCATTGCAGTTCACATATCTGGGTTGACAACAATGTCTCACCTGTCAATCCTGTGAGTAAAACTATTGGAAAAAGTGCTGTGTGAAACGTTGACGGATAAGTTGTATTGAATGCGCACTTGGTATGCATCGGCCTCGCCTCATTTGGTCTGCGTGGACCGAGTTTACTTGTCAAAGCCTAACGAAATTGAGGAGGCACCTGAAAGCCCAAGAATCCATGCGCTTTTGCATGAAGGCTTGTTTTGCTTTGCTTACACACAAGCGCAATTTGCATTTTTCCGCAGAAGTAAATTGGTAGTAGTCAGCGCTTTGGAAAAGGTCCAAGAGATGCACACTCCTAAAGTCGGCATTCCTTTACTATCGATAGACTTTAGTTAAAGTCGGTTTCTTAGCACATTGCTCCTCAACTAGGAAAGATAGCCAAATTAAAGCCGCCATGATTGCTACAAAGGGAGTGCAGCAGAAACACCACGTGGAGAATTGAGTCTTTGAAGTGGAACATCTGCAGCTCAAAACAATAGGCGGCTGGTTTGTCTAAGAGGTGGTAGGAAAGGCTGACCTCTCGCCTCCGCTCCATCTCGTCCCACGTGGCGAGATGTGAAGGGGTGCCGCTATTCTCCCACCCATACCGACACGCGCATCTTATCACCTCGTTACACCTCACTGATAATCCTTTTCTGCGGCAAGCTAAGCCGAAAGGTGAGAGCAGCTTCTCCCACCCTAACAAGACTTACCAATGTCACTCATTCGCATTTCCTGTGCCAATCCTACTTCAGCATGCTTGTTCGCATGGCAACTTTAAAATGAAATCCTTTCTACAAATGCAAATGGATGCCAAGTCATAATTTTGTTGCAAACAATGGCGTGTAATTTTAAGATGGACAAGTAATCCAATGACATGCTATATACCTGTAGTCATCAGATATTTTTAACTCGTCAGTCAGTCTGGTACGTGAGACGTTTGTGCTCTTTCGTCCAATGACTTCATCACGTATGAAAGTTCATGTGCTTTCAAATGTACCCGTTTGGATTTGCTTTGCTATTTGAGTAGCACTTCGCGTCCTACCACCAGATTCTTGACTAGTGATGAGCATCATTCCACAAATATTTAGGCACCTTTGGACACGTCGAGCCACATCTGCCTTGGTATTAAGATTGTCAGGGCTTCTTAACTGGTTGTAGCGAAGACTTACCCTTTTAAATGCATGTACTAATGCACTAAATAAGGATCTTTGGAAACAGTCTCCATTTGTTTCACTCCTTCTAAATTGCAAGGTTTTCTATTGTTCTACGTTACTTACTCTTTTGGTAGGTTGATTGAGTGATTGTGGCTTCGTATCGGGTAACAATTTCTTGTTCTTTCTGTTGTTTGTTTTTAGTTTTCAGCTTTTTATCCAGATGTGATGGCTGCTGGCAAGGCAGTGGCAAGTGTGAATAAATAGGCTACACTGAGTCCTCCGAGGTCTCCTGCTCCACTATCTGCACCCACACCGCTCCTCACGTCGACAACTACTGGTGGCACCGCCACTCTTCACATCATTGCAGTTTGCCTTCTCTGCAGATAACTTACCTTCCACAAAACAACGAATCGCAGACCACTTCACCTCCTACTTGTGCTTTCACCAGAACTCACTCCAAATGTTCCTCGCTCCACTCCATGTGGGGTGCGCTCGTGGTTGGGTGAGAGGAAGAGACGCCTGGATAGGCTGTTTCGATGAGATGACACACAACTGTTTGAAGGTGTGTGCCCATACAAATTGCTTTGGCTGTACGCGAATGCAAAGATTAGCCGGTGACTGGTGGTGGGTACTGTGGATCGGATGGGGTGTTGCTAATTGTTAGTCAGATGAAGGGGAAGGATGGCGGCAACGTTCAGTGGCAGACGAGGATTGGCTCCATTAAAGGGGATCTGAGAAAGCTCGCTAGGATGTCTTCAATAACAACCCTCACGAAGCACATCATAGGGACTTCCTTGATTCGTTGCCATCAAAGGCATTTCCCTGCAATCGTCTGCAACGCCAAAATGAAGAGCACTTTAATCTGCAGGCGCAATTCCGCAGATATCTCAGCAAATAAATCAAGCAGTGCTGGTTTCGCAAAATTGCATTGTGCGGGATGAAAGGCACAAAATTTGGCCCGCAGGATCCCATCAAGTGCGACACGGTCATTACTTTGACGTTGAATCACCAATCTCTGCCCACAGGTCCGATTTCGTTCATAAGTGTGTTCTTTTGAAATGCCAAGAAGACATCAGGAACCTTGTGGGCAAATGTTTGACAAACGTGCGCGCAGTAATATGCCAAATAAACTGCGACTTTCTGATCTAGAGGTGCTATTTCATGCTTTACTAATTTTTCATGCAAATGATGTTGCCGCTATCCGATTGCGGTGCCGCCCACCTCGACAACTACGGCAGTCCACGTGCGCGAAAGTCGTAGCAATTGTGAGGTACTGCCATTGGCCGAGTCCCAACCGGTTGGGCATTAACATGGCCCACAAGCCAGTCACAACGATGACGCACGCAAAATGCAGGGACATATGAAGAGGTGGAGCAGAAGGTTGCTTCTTTGGCATACCAACGCCTTCCAGTCTAGTCCGTCTTCCGCAACAATCTCTCTTCCCTCGTCACTCCCTCCACCCTTCCTTTACCACCCAAACATGACGTTGTTGGCTGCAATGCGCCAACCTTTTATCCGTGTGCCATGCAAATCCGCAAACTGTGGAAAATTCACCACCAAAATAATGTGCCTCAGAGGAACTTCAAATAAGGCTTCCGTAAGTAGCAGACCCACACCAAATTCTCCAATGTCATGAATGATATTGTCTTTCTTTACTCTGCTGGTCAACAACTCAAGGGGACTGAAATCAAGGTACAGATAGGAGAAGAGATTGATTCCCACCAAGCCGACGCCTCCACTATCACCATCCACGAAGCGAAACAGGTGGACGGGTAGACACACGTAGCAGTAGATCTCGTCCAAGGTTTTGCAGCTCACAGTGTTCGAAGCGCAAAGGAGGCAATGCATGGAGTAGAGAAGAATAATGTAATCGCTTTGTTAAATAGCGCCTAAAAAGGGTCGACTGAAGGGAATAGCATGCTTTGTACACAAAGGTAGACGGCGATGATGCGCAGTTCATTGGTCGGCTTGTTACATGTCATCATAAATAGCGTGTTAAAAGATGTCCATTCCTAACTGATTTCCAGCAACAAGTCATGTCCCTGCTCAATGTTTACGCGAGACAAAGTCCTCAACGCTGTATTGACATCATGTTACTTCTTCAACAAGATTGCAGACTTTGTCGTACATTCAATCGCACTCATCATCTGTGTCATCAGGAATCAACTGACACCCAACAAACAGAACAAAAAACACTTCCATATCTGCTGAAGCCAAATATGCCGCAGTGGCTATCGTATGTTCATAGAAATGTGCTGCGACTTACAGCCCTTCAATCCGCAATGGAACATCTCCACCACTAGTCCGAACATGCGTACCTACTGCAGCTGAGCCTCCTATAGTGCCCATAGAGTAGGCTAACAACAATTAGCAAGCAGCGCAATTGTGATCGTGGCAAATCGGTGGCTCACTTCTACAGATTTAATGGAATAGACAAATGTGAGCAAACCGCTTGCCCTCATTACAAGCGGAGGGGGACAGTTGTTTAGCTGGAACAAAAGAGGGAGTTGAAAACTGAGGGGAAAGAGAAGGGCATACAGTCTTGATTTGTAACCAAAAACGTGTCCTTTCTCAATGTCGCGCTAGTGTCGCGTAACATGTGAACACATGCCCGACCCAACCTATGCACAATGATGGTCTCAGTAAAACCTAATTCGGTGAATAGACACCCTTGCTCATGCCCTAAGTCCTACTTCACAGGTGGAAGTAAGTTAGAGTGGGTGATGTCTCCTCTGGTTGGATTTGCAGGAGCACGCCTTAGTGCTGCCACCCACATTCAAGTCTCAGGCATTGCGTTGGTGGAGGCGACGGTGCGTGGGTTACGAAGAATCGCAATTAGCAAAGACTCAACGGGATGGATGTAAAAGACCACCCACCGCTCCCTCTTACCGACAACACAAACGACATTCTGAGTCTTCTAGACGAAGCAGAAGACCAATTCTTACTCACTCTCTCTCTCTCTCACTCTTGCCCCTTTTTCTTAAGAAAGTCTGGATCCAATGGCACCTCAACCTGCACCGACGGCATTTGCTTCATCGTGACTGGGTTGACAATACGCAAATTGTGGATGCAAATCTTACAACCACATCATCACACACATGCTCCATCAAGTCTTCATTTCAAGGGGCAATGGAATGCTGCATGTTAGAAATAATAACTTCCTTCCCACTTACTCCAACAATTCATTCCACTAACCGTGGATTTGCATATTTTAGGTGGCAGTGAGTATGAAAGTCGGGCATGCAAAGTTTGATGCTTCTGTGCAAATACCAACAGGCGTGCATCCCGACGTGAAACTAAAATTGCCGGCACCTGTTTTCACAGACTCGCACCTTTACATTCTTGGTATTCCCGCGTCAGTTAATGCGTGCAAAGCTCTGATAGTCAGTAAAATTAAAAAAAAGACGTTGGCAAAAGCACTTGGAGCCTAAATAACTTCCTTCTGTTGCTCAATCTCATTTCAAAGTATCTCCCAGTCCTGAGAGTTGCCTCGCCACATAACCTGCATAGGTCAGTTCACAAGACTAATATGATGGGTGTGTCCATGACATTTCATGAGATGCGAAACGGCTGCAGAATTCGACTAGCTACCAGTTGAGTTGATTACCATCGTATGCTTTCCTGCCTCCCCTTGGATCACTTCATTGTCCACCAACATTGCTATGGTAGCCGATGTGGAAGCATAATCTGGGCGACTAACCAAGACGCCACTCAAAATACGATGCGGCTGTTCGGTAGCCAACGATTAGTGCTCTCGACATGACATTGCGCATGAGCCCATTTCGACCATCAAATAGCCAATTCCCGGAGTGTTTAAGCGTTGCCCATCATGACGACGTAGGTGACATCTGTGGAAATAGCGAGCAGTGTCTCTTGCAAAATGTCACAAGCATTTTGCTTCAAGGAGAGACCAAATCGATGACACTGAGCAACAACCACCTATTACTACTCTGACCTTCTCTGCAGTTCGCTTGTCCGCATCGCCTGCAACCTGTGCAACCTGGACTTACGGAAGCAGTGCCATCGACCCGGAGTCGACATCCATAACAACAATAATGGCAAGCATCACGAACGCACAACACTGACTCGTGAATGCGCGAATGTTTTCTCACATCCATCGCCTCCTAAAAAAGTTCTCTTTGCAACAACTTTACTCTCGGCGCAATCCGACCAAATGGACAAGTTGACTCTTCAACCACCTTCAAAGCTTCACAGATTGCTACGTTAGGGGAACGGTTGTACCATTTCACGGGACAAAACACGCACGTGTCTTATCAACCCTCGACTTCATCGCATCACCTCATTTTACCGTCGTGCCCAAAAGTGCTACAGTAGTTGTGGATTGGTGCTCATCACTAGTCTAGAATTGAGTGGAAGGACGTGAAGTGCTGAGCTTACAGCAAAGCAAACCCAAACGAGTACAGCTGAAAGCACATGAACTTGCACGAGTGATGAGGCCGGTGGACGCAAGAGCACAAATGCCTGGTCTCACCTGCCAGGTCGACTGACGACTTAAATATATCCGATGCCTTCAGGTACTTAGCACATCATATCAGCTTGCTCGACCGCATTAAAAGCACACGTTATTGTTTACAATAAAATTATGCGCCAACGTCCGTTTGTACCCGATGACCTCAGGTAGTTAGCACAGCATCGGCTTACTTGACCAAATCGCACGTTATTGTTGAAATACAATTATGCCTCAACGTCCACTTTTAATGACAAGCTGCTTCATATTAGAGTTGCTGTGCAAACAACCGAAGTCTTAACAAAATATGTGCAAGAATGCCTGTGTTAGTTTCTGCATTGTGATCTTTGATTAGTTTCAAAATATCAGCTTGGATAGACTGGTGGCTGAGGACACTTTTAGTCCTTAAAAGGTTGCTTAATTTTAGACCAAAGGAGTGCACAATAATTGGAACATACAACTGAGAATGGCGACAAAGTGTCGTCAAAGCTGAGACTGGACCCGAAAAAGAACAAAAAAGGGAAAGCCAAACAAAGCTACGACCGAAACATACACAATACTTGCCTGTTCGAATTGTATTATTATTATTATTATTATTATTATTATTATTCGAATGAAGCGGAAAGTATGGCTTTTAACGTTAAACAATTATGGACAGGTAAAGTGCTGAAACTGAGATTCCACTGCCGCATAGTCTTCCTGTGTTATGATAAAGATGTTAAGAAATACCCGACCACCTCATAGCAAGAATAGCAAAAGAGAAAAGGACAGAACGGGCGAATCCTCTACACTTAAGCTCGCTTTAAATTTCAAGTGTCCGTTGAGAATTAAGCCTAAATGAATAAAACAAATCAAACAAAGCATTGTATGCCTGATACGTGCAAAAGCCGCCTTACTATTTTCGGTGTATTTTGGTATTCGTTGCCCTAATTTGTCTTTTGACAACAGATTCTTGGGCATTTTATCTCGATCAATGCTTTTGTAAAACAACAAAATAAATGCATGCATTTCTTCCACTTTAGTAGAATTCTGGTATCACGACGGCCTAATTAAATAACAAATGTAAAGCTGCCTGAACTAAGTAGTTTATTAGTGTTTTAGAAAGACACAACCTTATTAAATTTATTTCTTGCGCTAAACACATTTCTTGCGCGGCCAGCTTGGATGCGAATCTCGTGTGAGGCCTTCGGTGCTTACAGGTGCGCACGCTTTTTCAGCTTGAGAGGGTTTGCTTGCATGAATTTTGGGAAATCCTGGTGAGCGGTTGACTGTGCTTGGTAGAAACGATGCTTCCGACCCTCTATTCTGCAGGAGTGTATGTACCTAGTGGAGTATTATGTGCTGAGGATGGGCGTATCATCTAACGGCACCGAATGTGTATCATGGCTTCGCTGTCACTGTACACATTTTCCATGTAGGAATGGATTGTAGCCTGCTGGCTTGAGTCACTTCTTTGTCAGCTTTTTGTGGTTCCTTTCATGCTTGATGCATAGTGAAAGTCGGGTTATTTTAGTACTGTAGTGTTCGTGCTGGTAGAACAGATATCGTGGACAAGGGACGCTTCACAGTTAGATTGCTTGTTGACCCTGGTCTTATGTTGACAGTATCATTGCGAGACGCGTGGTGTAGGGCGTTAGTAATCGCTTAGTCGTAGGCTCTGCTATGATTTGAGTTGGTGTTTGAGGTGGACACAGAAGTGAAGGAATGGTAATTTTTTTTTCTCCCCAGAATCTTTTGTGGTCTTAGGGAATGGCACGTTGCACATGGAAATTGTGAGGAGAGCATTTGAATGTTGGAATTGTTAGCCTCTCAAGAAGGGTGGATGGTGATTGTGAGGAGTCGTAGTGACTAACACTCGCTCCTCCTCCGTTGCCGCCGCCACTGCATTCAATGCTGATTATGGGAGGCTTTCCACTGTCCTTACAGGCTCATCAAACTGCCAGCATGTATCGCTGTGGACGGTGGCAATGGGAAGGGGGAATGTGGATGTGGAAGTCGGACCATGGGAAGCAAACGAGACGCTACACTGAACGTCGTCGTCTTCGTCGTGGACAGCTGTGGCGTCCCACTTTGTGGACCTATCGGTCGCGTTGAAGGACTAAGCATTCACCCAAGACATAAGACGTGCGGCTTTGTGTTTGGAGGCCTTGTGAACGGCTGAGTGCGACGTGTGGGTGCCTGCCACTCGATGGCGAAATGAAAGCAAACCGGTAACTCCGTAAGTACTTCACTGTGGGGTAGTGTGGTGGGCATATTGAATGAGATGTTTTCACTGGCTTACAAATGTTAGGTTTGCCTGTTCTTATAGTCTGAAATTAAATGCTGTCGGGTTTTGTTGCGTTTAGCATGATGGTATGAGGTGATTGGTATGTTGAGTGATTGGGAATGTAGGCATATGATGAGGCTTTTATGTGCAAGTGTTTACTTAATGACGTCCACATGTGTGGGTGTTGCGGTGAGTGGGATGAATTTGTACGCGAAAAGGAAAGTGTCCCAGGATTTTATGTCTCATTTGCTTGCGCAGATTCTAAGCTATGCGCTTTCCGCCATACGAGATGGTGCCATTATGGGATTAGTTTGTGTGTTGCTTAGCTTTCTTGCGCCAGTTAATGGCACAGAATGTTTTGTTGGTGCCTGAGACGAGTGGTCGGGTTTGTCGTTACGTGCTTGCGAAGTGACATTAGATTCCAGACTAGCAGCCATGCGAAAGCTGAATTGTTCTGTCAGTATAGAGGTTGTGAGGCCGAACCGTTGACACGAGATTGGTTGCTTTGCTTTTAGGTGAACATTTGCTCTGTTGGTCACGGACAGGCGTGGTGGTGAGCGCATTTGCCCATTATTCCCTAGGGAATTGGCTTACACCACCGCCGCCACCACCACCACCACAGGGGTTGAGGGGAGACTGACGACGACAAGGCAGTACTGTTACCGAGAGGAGCACGGAGGATGGTGGTGGACAAGGCAGAGGTGTCTGGTTGTTGTACCTTTGGCCAGTGGTGGATATGGTAAATACATGCATGTATTGCACACGAGTATGGCGTCTCCTTTTGTTTTAGAGGGGAAGGGGCGGAAGGGGGGCAAAGCTGAAGGCTTGGCTGCAGTACGTGCGCATGTTCGAATTATTGGCGGAGACATTCTACTGTGGATTGAAGGGCTGTTAGTCGCAGCCCACTTGTATGAGTGTATGATAGCCACCGCGGCATATTTTGCTTCATCAGATACGGAAATGTTTTTATTTTGTTTCTTTGGTGGCAGTTGGTTGTTGGTGGCACAGATGATGAGCCCATTTGGAAGTAAGGCAAGGTCTGCACCTTGGCTGAAGAAGTGGCATGTTGCTACTACTTAGCCTTGTGAATGGCTTCAATGAGTGCAGAATGCAAATTCACCGCAGATTACGGTGCGCACTACAAAATTGTCCGTCCCTGGCGCGATCGGTGTGCGGCACAGACTCGGTATCGCAATGTGTGTATTGAAGTGAAAAGTGGCATTGCTGCAGCTCTCTAGGTGAGTGTGGAAGTAGATGGTGGATCTTTTTCGTTGGTTTGAAACAAGTGGGTGGCCGATGATGGATGGTCGATAAAGGGGCACCTTTTAGCACGTTACTTATGCTGATGTGCAGAGAGCCGACTGACGACTGACTGAACTGTGCATTATCGCCCTGTCCGCTCCACCAAAACCAACTGACCCTTTAGCCACTTTTTAACAAAGCAATTCGATTAATCTTGTCTCCCCATGTACTGCAGAGCGTGACTCCTCCCTTTGCGCCTCTCACGAATATGAAGCAATTCAGTACACAGTTGCCTAGCCACCTTAAGACTAGAGAGCAGGACTCTGCCCCAGCACCATCCCCATCGGCTACTAGGAGAGTATCCGCCTACTGGCAATCCTCTGCCCCCACTGACTGCAGCCCATCTGTGGGCTGATTGTTTTGCACAAAATGCATTTCCCGTGTCATTGCATTTTGTATTCTCTCACGCGTGTTTTCTGCGCACGCTTCAGCAACGCTGCTCGTTGGAGCGACGCAGCTGTCTCGTCACTTTGGTGCTGCAGCGCACGGTCACTGGTACCCTTTTCACTCTGTCATTTGAGCCACTCATGACATGAGCAATGGGAACAGACCGGTTGTTATGTCATATGCATGCTCAGGGTGGTGAAACGGACAAGTTCTTTCTAACAAAGACAAGGTGAGGTTTTCTTCCACCCTGGAATCCCACACGCATAAGCCAAGTCAGTCGTTTCACATGCGTTGCAATCGTTCGGTTACTGAGGACTTCAATAGGTCGCCATTCATAAGACCAGTCAGGGAGCAAGACCACGACAATTTGCGCGCTTGCCTTAAGTATGTTAAAAGAAAGTCAAAATATTTGACTTCTAAGAAGCCTTGATAAGCCGCAGCAAGCGTAGCGTTGGTGTGATTGCCCGGACGCAAGTTATGCACAGTTGGTGGATGATAGCTGCCCCCATTCTGAGCGAGTCCAGCAGCCATGTAAAGAACTACCCGTGAATAGGGCTTCGCAATGCTCACCCAATTGGACGCGTTGATGAACACCTAGCAACACGCGCCCTGACTATTGGGTTTGTTAGGGAGGTAGGTAAGTAGACAGCCATGCACGTAGGTAGGCCCTCTCACCTTTGCCTACCCATCTGGCCGACCCATTAAAATGCAACTGAAGTGTGAATAAACAAAAGAACTTTGACGTCTGCCTGTCTTGAGAGGACGTCAACCTACTACTGGCCGTCGAGTATGCTCACTAACACGACCAACTTGAGTGCGTGATCAAACTCACACACTTGCCCATGTCTCGTATGACAAAAGCCATGACCGATTACTACTGCGACTAAAGCGAGAGCAGATATCACTCAAGGGCTACTTCATCGCCATATTGGGGGAGGTAAACAGGCCGAGACAATCACTGCGATGGTTTCGAAGTCATCACAATAGCATTACATTCCTCGTGAACGCTTCATTTATTCACTCATTCATCCCCATTTCGATGACGACTATCCCAAAAGGCCTTATTCGACAGTAATCATGGGGCAAAGTTCAGTGGCTAGGACGAGCAGCACCGAACAGAGCCTGATCCACTCAAAGTTGTGCCTACTCTCGTGTCCGACCGCTCCCTTATAAACAAAATGGCATCAACAAAGGAACCGACGAACTTGCTTGACATCCCGTAAAGCCTAAACTCGACAAGAAAGTGGTGTCCAAATTTCAAGGCTTTCTCCAGTTCCGCAAAACAGACAGGATAAATAAAGCAGTAGCAGGTCCCGCAACCGAAAGTAGACTATTTCGAATATGCTCACTTGATGCATCTGTGCAGAGTGCCCATGCTACTTTCTTGATTTGGGGAGGAGAGCTCAGCTTATTTGAGGGCGAAAAGCATGAGTCACTACAGATATTTGTGCTGATTATAACGCAGACTGCTGTATCACACCCTATCAACATCCATTATGCCCAAGCCGGTAACAATAGCTCCATGATGCTGTAAAATAAACACCGACATCTTGTCCCCATCATAATTCTTTAAAATTGCAACCGTTTATACTACAAAACCCGCTAAAAACAGTGGTGGAGACAATAGGCGAACGCGAGCCACTTATTCTTATCACCGAGAAACGAAAACAAATGTCATTGCCCGTCACAAAATAGAATCAATTCAGTTAAAGAGATGAGCTAATGTCAACGAACACAAACATCTCACTTGCGAGCATCCAACACATGACAGCACCGCGTGAGGGAACCTGAATAACTTGTAGCGGCAGTGGGAGCAATAGCATGCACCATCGCTCCAAATATGCGCAAACAAGTGCACCACATGGAAGATGGTAAAGCAGGAAGGGACAGACGCAAGAGACTACACATCACGGTGGGGCGACACACTTCATCAAGGTAGATAAACAATAAAGGAACAAATGGACACAAAAATACACTTATGCAAGCCAATAAATCGAAAAGTTCCTTCCTCCACGTATCCACACTCCCCATTTGCACTGACGATTAGTCCCTTCTGCCTACCACGTCATGAACGCAGGAATCACCACACCGCACTACAACTCCCACCTGTTTCAGGATTGTTCACCCCAATGCTCTTCTCCACGATGTACATGTCCTTCGCAGACTCGGAGTGAATGCAGCTGGCACACCGGTTCACTAGTCCATTTGTTTCCTTTTGTAGTAGATCTCGCAGATCCTATCCACACACCCATCGCCTTTGCCAACAAACTCCGAATCAAAAACCTCCCTGCACCTATCACGACGCAATGTGATGTAGATATGCAATCTCAATAGTGCAGCAGTTCCGCAGTAATCTTACCTACTCCAACTGTAGGTCAGCGTCTCGTCTGTAGCAGATTCTTTACCACATCAGCCTGTGTTTGTTCAAATGCCATCCGCTGAGGTTGCAGGAAACACGACTTCGGCACACTCAAGCACACCTTCAAAAGGTGCTGCAACTCTATCCGCGTTCACCAGACACGATAGATCCTGCAATCATCGATAATACAGCACCACATAATTGTGAACACTTTCGAAAGAGATATGACCGGACAGTATTGCATAAAACATGCACAAGGCACAAACTAACCATAGTAACTCCTGGGTTGGAACTCATGCATACCTAAGCGAAGTACAGACTGATAGCAGTCCAAATCCAAACATCGTGTCCATCACTACTCTTTCCGGGATCTTCCCGCCAATTTTGATGTCCAGACAATCACTGATATCAAAAGAGCGAGCCTTTCCCTCCCCTTTAGCAGCCAGGGCCTGTTTAACCAAAACCCTACCGTTATTTTAATCGGCATGCAAGCCAGCACAAATACAGACAATATACTAACATGCAACCACTGTCCTTGAAATCGACAAATTGAACGATTCATTGACCAGTAAAAATTTACTTGGCTTGATGTGTTTTTAGTACAAAACGAAAGAGGACTACAACCAATTTTCACATAATACATATCGAGATCTGATTTCTTATTTGCTACAAAAGGAACAGGAAGAGGTTGATAGCTAAACAAGAAAGGAATGGTCGGGACAACGAAACACAACATTAATTTGTTTTAGCGCCTTAAGATATGGCTAAAGACGAGAGAAGACATAATGCCTAGGCTGAATGCATATACTTAACGTAAAATATTGGCCTTTACTTCGTGCACGCGAGCATTTTGTTGAATGCCGGGTAAGGATCAATTCGCATACTGGTGCTAGCTCCGTGTGTGTGGCATCATTTCCTCTGTCTCTTGTGAGTCGTAGAGTATCGTTGAAGGAGGACGCTGAGCGGTGGTCCCAATACTACAACGAACTGGACAAACGTTGAACCAGTTTGCGCTGAACCACAGTCTTAGCATGTCCGCCTCAAGTAGGTTAAGTCACCGCTAACAATGTGCATGCATATGTGTACAGAGGTAGCTTTGGTGATCTTCTCGTCGCTTCCTGTCTACTATTTTTTCATGTACAGCTCACTGCCTTGGAACTGTTTCAGTCACATATGTGTGAGCAGAAACAAACCGCCCTTTGATTACTTTGATATGCACTGATACACTCTTGCATGTGACTGGGCAGACGCCTTCAATCATTCATTCACTTGAGTGTGACTACGTGAACTCGAATGACCTCTGTGAGTTGCAGAAGCACTGAGATGGTCTGACCACCAAAACGAAGTGATGTGCGAGTCTAGATTGGTTGGGATATCACAAGTCACTTATCGGCGACTTTATTTGATCCTACACGGTTAGCGTTTTCCCTTGATTGAATGCACTTATTTTTAGTGCAAACATTGTTTGCTAATAGCAAACCCAACTCGACCTAAAATGCTACGCTTTTCTGCTTAAGTGATGTCGGATTGTGCGAAGAGTTAGGGCTTAAGAAGCGTCTACTCACGCTCCTAATCCCTCATCCGAGCACACTTACTTGAACACACGAGTCATGCGATAGAGGCCCGTTCTCGGGATATGCTACATGGCACCTTGGTAAACATCACGCGGATATTGCTGTAGCATTTGCCGAATGAATGACTACATTTGGGATTGTTGTACACTAGTTGTATAGACTAGTTTCAAATTGCATGCATTGAATTTAACCGGTGGCACCGACTACTCGTGCATACAATGTTAGTAGCGAGAGGAAATGATGCAGTGTTGGCATGGCCGCCACTTGGTCCGCGTTACTGGATAGTTTAGATTGTAAGCTCATCCATAGTCTTAATTACCCAAGATCTCGTCCAAAGGCAACTTGGACTCTCTTGTTGCCAGTCCAGACTCACTTCTTCTAACGTTTGACGTCAGGATAACCGCATTCGACAGAGTTATCTGATGTCGCCTTCACGTCGCTCAAGCTCAATTATGCTGCTGGAGTTGATGGTGAGAGCTTCAATTGATGCGTTAGCATTCCTCACTTCATTTGACTTCTTGTAACCAGTTTGGTGCTCGTCTTTCCGGGAAGCCAGAATTCACGCGAATGTGGGTTCAGCGAATATCCATTGCCCTAACTAATCACTCCATCGCATCTCGCGTTGCAGAAGGTGAGCTGAAAACAACCAACAACAACATCTACAACATTTGGTCAATCAGATGCTGAGGAGTTGATGCCTTGTTGCGTCCACATTGGAAGTAGCCGTATTCGAGTGCGAGCCAGATCATTCATTCCTTCATTCATTCATTCCCTTGGGGCTAAGAGGCTCGAATCACTAGGTTTAACCACTTGTAAGCGTCAACTTCGGCCCATATTCTGTCATATTACACTCCTTCTCAGGCAGAGCATTTGCATTCAGTTATCCACTTTGAATAGGCTTCTCGAAGTAACATTACTTTGGCCCTTGGCCAAGTCACTTTGTCGTCGTCAGCTTATCCACCATGGTGCATCATGGAGAACCGTTGAATGCTTGCCTCGGTTCTGGTCGAGTCTACCATTTGTGGACAACATAGCCAATCCACCAGCTGTTCACTAAATCAGATCGGGGCCTAAACATATAGGCAAGTTCGATTAAGATTGCCACTCGACTTCTTTCGATCTCATCGTGAAAGTAGCATTAGTATTGACACCGATCACACCGACGAGGCAACACGAGCGTGGTCTGCATGCAAACGTAGCGAAGACGTCTTCCTGTTCCTCGTGTGATTAAAGTGCCTGCACTCGTGACTGCGATAGCGCTCGCTCGAATGCGTCCATCAATCTCTCCACTTTCCCCCAAATCGAGGATGAGACGGCAGAGGATAGCAACACAGAATAGCGAGACGGCAGCAGTAAATGCATAATTCATACAAAGCGCACTCCGAAGAGCTTACACTTTCCTTCCCTTACTTTGGGGTCTGCCACCCGTTAAATAATTAAGCGAATTTCGCCGACTCGCGACATGTCGCACCGGTTTGCACTTATGCGTAAAGCCTCAACACGTCTGATCACAGTATCGATGTGCATACACGTTTACCATAATAATCACCATAGTAACTCGGTAATCTTCGCCTTATTTCATGTCAGCTTTCCTACGATTACCACCACTTTAAAATTGCTTTAGTCACAAATGTGTGAGCAGAATCAGCCTGGTCTTTTGATTACTTTGACATACACTGATACACTCTTGCATGTGACTGGGCAGACGCCTTCAATCATTCATTCACTTGGGTGTGACTACGTGAACTCCAATGACCTCTGTGAGTTGCAGAAGCGCTGAGATGGTCTGACCATCAAAATAAAGTGATGTGCTAGTCCAGATTGGTTGAGACATCACAATGGTTTGCGGCGCAGCAATATCTAAGGCATTCAGCATAATTTTCCGGCATTAGATCGCCTTTGCTTTTAAAAGAGATGAATGCGTATGCAAGACCTATTAGCAACACTCTTGGGTAAGAAAACCTCTAATCGTCAACCACAATTATTTGATGCACGAACAATTGTTTGTGCGAGTTCGCTCAGAAGGACAGCCTGATGTCCCCACGTGATTTCGTGGCTCAATCGTCACGCGTACTCATAAGAATGCCAACATTCTTTCATGGTGAATGGGTTAGATTACGACTGACTAAGGGCATTACGATCTGCACACGTCACTTCATCGCAAGCACCCAGCTTGTAAGGCCTTGGTGTAAGCAACAAACTGACGCCCACGCAATGGTGGAGCAAACAGGTTGAATGGCATTGTGCCATTAGAGACAGTCTACTTACTGTTGCAACTGCAGTCTCACCCAATCAACCAACCAGCTAACCAACCGTGGGATGAGGTCGAATTGAGGAGCATATAAATGCACACAAGGGAGTTGGATGGACAATTAACTTGTTCCATGTTGAGTGTTGCCGTCCTCCTCATACTCGTCGCCCACTACTCAGGTACGTATTCATTCCTCCATCATGACTTCATTTATTGTTGAACAAGTCGCCGTGTGCTATAATCCAACGCATGCGGTAATAGTAAGGTTAGCTTTTGCGAATAGACAAAATCTGAAATGAAGGCGGAATCAGCGGCACACTTTGGCGTGGTTGGGCCGTAATGCCAGATATTTAATTCCATTTTCTAAACAGATAAGGATTTTAAGCTGCTAGCCCAGTGATTCATTCGCTCAAGTGTCATAGTGGCGAAAACCTATCACAATAGGTAATGCACTTGTCTTCTCCCCCATGAATGCCTGACCTTCATTTCGATGCAAGAGATAAAAGTTTAAAGCAGTTTTTACTCTGTAAAGTAGGAGCGGATCCAGTGCTGTGGGGTTCCCGCATTATTGGAACAACCGAGAAGTCATTACCACTGACGTACTTCCGTTTACCCAAAAACGCCGTAAGCATAAAGCTTTTGTATGAACAGACACGTCTTGCCAACACGATCCACATTCGCGTCATGCATTCCTCTCCCACATGAATTAACACAGACATTGCAAGGCAGAATGTGTAATGTAACCCCGCCACAAAGGTGAGGTGTCCATGCTTTGAAGACTACAATAGGCGTTTCATTTCATTGTAGCTTTTATCGGCTGCTGGAAAAAATTACTATTCTTCTGACATCGACGTTGGAAATGGCATATGCTACGATGGAGACAAAGAATTGGGTAGGCCCTGCCAAATGGATAAGGGTAGGTGGAAGATCGAGAACTCATATTTTCGTTTGTCTGCCATTGTAAACAAACCTTTGAGCACAATCAGGAGTGATAAATTAGAAAACTTGATTAGTCTATGGACACTTTTGTGTGTAATTGTAGAAAGTGCCAACATCACTCTCAACGACATATCCAAAGAGGAGGCAATATTTGTATGGGGAGAACGTGGGCTGTTTGCGACAGCGATTTTCGTGCCAAAATGTGCCTTTCAGAAGCCAAAGGAAGGTGAGTGTAGGGAGGTGGAGAAGAATGAGCAAAATTTACGCGGAGTGGAGGCCTGTTTGACATGAACCAAATTTTTCAAACAGACTGTATTGGGCAGCACAGCATCTTGAATGCCTGAGAGTTTAAGGAAAGAGGACCCAGGAAGTCTAATCACCTAATATTCCCTCTACTCAGGAGAAGTCGACTACAATGCTTCGTTCCCACTTTCCCGATTTCGGAAGGGGGAATTGGATGTTGAGGTCAAATTTGCTGTTGGAGGCGCGAACAGTGAACATATGGTCTGTGAACTTTTTATGGGAATATCCATACGACGCTCGCGTAGTCCTCTTCACCATTTGCCCAGCACTTTATGATCCATTAACTGTGTTCTATTTTCCTTTCTACAAATCAGGTTAGCCTTATAATTAACGGAAGAGAAGAGTGCACATGGGATGGAATTAATCTACGACGACCCGCGCCAACTACCTGCAGTGAGTTTGTAGAGCATGAATGCAGGTCATCTTTCGTCCCCATGAATCCCTCCAGTGTGCTAATCACGATTCTTCTGCTCAATGAAGGAGATTTGTCGAGGGATACCGAATCCGACCTGAGAATATTCGCTCTGAAATACACAAGACGCAATTACGGAAGATACACCATATTGGAATGGGCTGGGTGGAGAAGAAGACTAGTCGTTACCGTAGATTGGGAGCAAGAAGGTAAGTAGGCGTCCGAAACTAATAAGGCCAGCCGACTTCCTTCCGTTTTAATGCAACATCTTGACAAGCAGCATTTCAATCTGATGTGGTGCTGGGTTGAGTGTGCTTCTGACGACTCCAACTGTTGGCAGACCTACACTGCACTAGTCCTCACGAGGTAACTGAGCGTGTTGCGTTGATTTAGGTGAATCGCCAGAAATCGCGGCGTGTAATGGTGAGTACGAACACATGCCTATTGCACAGTAGTCAGACAGCGACACGTTCCTTGCAGTTAAGGCCTACTTTGTGCTTACAAACGGCTCCGACAGGAGTGAAGCACATTAGATTATGTGGGAATAATTCATGTTGGTGCAACGCTACCCGAAGCATTTGCTAGCAACCTATTCACAACCACTTTCTCAACATACCTTTCAGCTTACCACAATGATGCCGGTAAGTACATCGAATTGCACCATAACCAGTCTCGCAATGCAAGGCTAGTTGGCATTCTTCTCTCCCTACTTGGCACATCTCTCAGCACCGCCGAGTTGCACTGCACACATACTTGATTCATGCCTGCATTCGCCATCAGTCCTCGTTTCTCTCCGTCCAACACGCATTGCTCTCAATTCCACGGAGGGCATGACATGTGCAACTTGGACCACAAATCCACCCATTCTTGCTGTGAAGTCATTACAGCTCACAAGAATTAGATGATGTGTCAATTGAGCTAAGTGAATACCCTGTCTGTTTGGCTGCCAACGCCGCCTCAGTGTGCAACCTTAAGTGTAGGCGACTCTCTTCAACGAACGCAACTTGATGCAACGTGGACTTGTATTTACCAACCGAGTACAGCCCTGCTCCTCACCTTAGCCACAAGAACATTGAGTGAGGGGATCTTCCAACCTCTTGCACACTAGAGCTTCCAGTCCTATCTCTGTGGCTGAAGTTGCTAATTTTGCCACCAATTCGCTCGCAACAATCCCTTCTGTAATTGCATTCATTGAGCACTCAAATGAACCGCTGACTAGTAGCCTTAGCTGCTTTAGATACAACACATTCTGCGTTGTATGTGGCATTATTTGACTTGCAGCCTCATCGTGAGGCCTTAGTTGCTGAAGTGTGGGTTTAGCAAACACCTTCAATGTTCTCAGCAGTCTTTCGTCTTCTCTGCCACATCGCGAAGAAGTCAATGAGCAAAGGAGATGACGCGACTACCGGGATGACTTCACAATCCCTTGCCTTGGTTTCAGCTAGCAATACCACACGGTCAGTAAGAACTACGTTAATTTAAAGTGCCGCAAACAAGGGTTCTATTGAACGACTAGTTAAAGGAAAGCCACTTTTCCACCTCGTGGACACCAGGGCCTCCAATGCTGCATCTACCAAGTTATAGACTAAGGTTTAGGCTGAGATGTTCATTATGTGACAGTATTTCTTCTGAGCCAGTTCGCGTGCTTCAAGCTAAGGTTGCTTCGCTATGATGGTATACGGAGAGCTGGGTGCTCGTGGCACCTCAAAGGAACAACATTGTGTGCTTTTGCTGCAATAGCTACTTATCGAATGACATGCATCAAGCCCACACGCATCATCTATCATTTAGGCTGCCATTAGCCCTTCTTTTGCCTATATTTCCCGAAACATCTGCTTCACATCGCGAATAGCATTTTGGCCATGTTAGTAGTGACTAGCTGTAGTGATTCTACGACTTGTTTGCAGAACCGGAACTGCCTCCGCCGCAACCAACTCACACTCGTAAGCCGCCATTCTGATTGTGTGCCTACACATTTTTGCTTTATTTTACTCACAGGCTACCGCTCTTTCTTAGCTACGACATCCTCTCGTAAGTTGCACTTATTTGCAATGCCAGTTTGAAACTCCGTTTAATTTCCTTTAATTGATGCAAAGTGTTCTCTTCCACACCACAGTTAGCTTGCTTTATCCACTTTATTTGATTACACTACGAAATGCCTTCCCGATGCGCAAATTTGGAAGGTCCAATTTAATTAGCCAAGCCTTCCATGAAGTGTTGTTTTTGCAATCAAACAGCAACGACTTCCCCTGGTAAGTTGATGCACTGACTTACTTCCACAACTCTCAATGCACCGACCCATTCACTCGAGTGCCACTTGACTGAGCCGCCCCCTGACGTATGTTTGCATCCCACAGGTCCCACGACTACACTCGCTGTCAACGGTAAGGCACTCGTTCGCATTGCCGAAACACGCCGAACATGACGAGTGTTTGACAGAAGACTCGTCAAGAAATGATCATTTTGACGCTGCTTGCTCCCAGAGCAACGCGTATTTCTATTCCTTTGTGTCGATGGAATAGCTGCTCCTTATTTTCATTTAATACCACCTTTTTACTTCTGTGAAGCAGAAGCGGAGCCAGTGCTGTGGGGCTCCCGCATTGTTGGAACACCCGAGGGGTCATCACCACTGATGTACTTCCGTTTACCCAAAGACGGCGTAAGAATAAACTTTTGTATAAACAGACGTATCTTGCTAACACAATACTAAACACTTTCTTGTGTGTCTCTTCACGATCCAAATTCACATAATGCAATCCTCTTCCACTTGAATTAACATAGACATTGCAAGGCAGAATGTGTAATGCGACCCCGCCACAAGGGTGAGGTGTCCATGCATTGAGGGCTACAATGGGCGTTTCGATTTCGTTGCAGGTTATAAGAGCGTTGGGGAAAAATTACGATCCTTCTGAAATCAAGGTTGAAAATGGCGTGTGCTACGTTAAAGGCGAGGAATTGGGTAGGCCCTGCCAAATAGATAAAGGTAGGTAGAAAATCGGAAAAATTTATTTTTATTTGCCTACTATGGTAGGTAAACCTTAAAGTATAACCAGGAGTGCTGTATCAGAGCACCCGTTTGGTACATCGACACTTTTGTATGCAATTTTAGGCAGTGCTAACCTCACCGTAAACGACGTATCCAAGGAGGAGGCATTGCAAATAGAAGGAAAAGCTGGACTATTTTCGACAGCAATTTTCGTGCCAAAATGTGCTTTTCGAAAGCCAGAGGAAGGTAAGTGGAGAGAGTTGGAGAAGAAAGAGCGCAAATTATGCGGGTTGGAGGCCTGCTTGACAAAGACCAATTTTTCAAATCCACATGCCTCAGTCAGCACAGCATTTTGAGTGGTCAATGCGATTTATGTGGTAGATGTGCCATTAGATCCGTTCAAATACCTGAGATTTGAAGAAAAGAAGAGCCAGAAGGCCTAATCACTAAGCATTTCCTCTTTACAGGTGAAATCGACTTAAAAACGTCGTTTCCACTCTCCCGATTTCAGAAAGGGAAATTGTACGTGGAGGTCAATTTCGCTGTTGGAGGCGCGAACAGTCAATCTAGGGTCTGTGCATTGTTCATGGAAATGCCATCACCACGTTCTCGTAACCCCGATCATCATTTGCTTAAGGATTTGCACTCTGTTCATTTTGTCCTTGTTTGCTCTCCAAAATTCAGGTTGACTTTCGAGTGAAAGGAGCCCGTAGGTGCACATGGATGGGCATCACTCTTCGACAACCTGCACCGCCCATCTGCAGTGAGTTTGTAGAGCATGAATGCAGGTCATCTTTCGTCCCCATGAATCCCTCCAGTGTGCTAATCACGATTCTTCTGCTCAATGAAGGAGATTTGTCGAGGGATACCGAATCCGACCTAAGAATATTCGCTTTGAACTTCACACGACGTAATGGCCTTAAAGAAACAACATTCGAATGGATCGCGCAGAGTAAAAAGCTTGCCGTTACTGTGGATTGGGAGCAAGAAGGTGAGTAGACGTCCGTACTGATAAGGCTGGCTGACTTCCTTCCGTTTTAATGCAACATCTTGACAAGCAGCATTTCAATCTGATGTGGTGCTGGGTTGAGTGTGCTTCTGACGACTCCAACTGTTGGCAGACCTACACTGCACTAGTCCTCACGAGGTAACTGAGCGTGTTGCGTTGATTTAGGTGAATCGCCAGAAATCGCGGCGTGTAATGGTGAGTACGAACACATGCCTATTGCACAGTAGTCAGACAGCGACACGTTCCTTGCAGTTAAGGCCTACTTTGTGCTTACAAACGGCTCCGACAGGAGTGAAGCACATTAGATTATGTGGGAATAATTCATGTTGGTGCAACGCTACCCGAAGCATTTGCTAGCAACCTATTCACAACCACTTTCTCAACATACCTTTCAGCTTACCACAATGATGCCGGTAAGTACATCGAATTGCACCATAACCAGTCTCGCAATGCAAGGCTAGTTGGCATTCTTCTCTCCCTACTTGGCACATCTCTCAGCACCGCCGAGTTGCACTGCACACATACTTGATTCATGCCTGCATTCGCCATCAGTCCTCGTTTCTCTCCGTCCAACACGCATTGCTCTCAATTCCACGGAGGGCATGACATGTGCAACTTGGACCACAAATCCACCCATTCTTGCTGTGAAGTCATTACAGCTCACAAGAATTAGATGATGTGTCAATTGAGCTAAGTGAATACCCTGTCTGTTTGGCTGCCAACGCCGCCTCAGTGTGCAACCTTAAGTGTAGGCGACTCTCTTCAACGAACGCAACTTGATGCAACGTGGACTTGTATTTACCAACCGAGTACAGCCCTGCTCCTCACCTTAGCCACAAGAACATTGAGTGAAGAGACCTTCCAACCTCTTGCACACTAGAGCTTCCAGTCCTATCTCCGTGGCTGAAGTTGCTAATTTTGCCACCAATTCGCTCGCAACAATCCCTTCTGTAATTGCATTCATTGAGCACTCAAATGAACCGCTGACTAGTAGCCTTAGCTGCTTTAGATACAACACATTCTGCGTTGTATGTGGCATTATTTGACTTGCAGCCTCATCGTGAGGCCTTAGTTGCTGAAGTGTGGGTTTAGCAAACACCTTCAATGTCATCAGCAGCCTTTCGTGTTCTCTGCCCCGTAGCAATGATGCCTCGCCTTAGTTTGGGCATTTGCTAGCACCCCTTTATCAATTTTAAACCCTATTCTGCGGTAATTTTTTTTCTTCTTTTAAGCAATCTTATTTTTTTAGCTACCCTTACGCCGCCCTGATATCAACACTGTTGTGTTTGAAACCATTGGATACACTGATCGAGATATGTGCTTAAAACTGCGCACAAGCTAGCATTTCGCCTCTCTCTTCGCCTTAATCCATTACTTTGTGAGTGCGTTAACTTCGAATAAATTGCTATTTGGTATGCGCTGAAGTTGAGGTTCGATGCTACGTTTGCAGTGTTAATGGCAGCAGCACCAACAGCCACATCATCAAATGCTTCATAGAACACGAAATGCGACTGCGAGATAAAGCTGAGTTAAATGCTTAATAGTCCCAATCCAACTGAGATTGTGTACAGAAGACCACCGCTTGTGCCAAGAAGTAGGAGTAGGAGAGGGAGGAGGAAGAGAGAGCAGAGTTGAAAGCTACCTTCTTACAAAATGTAGCCAGTTTTTTACGTAATTTCGCTACAATTTTATGCGCTTAGCTATCATTTGGGAAGGGAAAGTCTTACGCTACCTAAGAAGGTGTCCGCATCTCCAGCACCCATTTGAATGCATGTTCGCGTTAGTTGCACTGAGCTGCTCAATTCCCACCACCTGAAACTGCGAAACGCTGATGCATAGGCACTCATACCTTGAGCCAGACCATTCGCACGCCCAAAGTGACCAGAAATGAGAGCGTTGTCAACGCTTAGGATGGTCTTCCTTAATCCCATGTGACAGACGTGATCGCGCTAGTCAATGCGAGCCACGTTTAGAACCATTAGCATTGCTTTATGTGCCGCATAGAAACGTGTCCTTATCTTGGCACAATTTCTTCATTAACACACAACCAGGCAATTTGCGACGTCTGCTCACCAGTTGCAAAAAGTAAATTAAAATGAGATAAAACGTGGGCGAACTGAAGCAACCGCTACAGTTGGTTAGCATCGAGCATCACTTTGTGAATGCGCGATGGACACAGCCGAAACATCCTCAGTGTTAGCAGAAGCACAGCTTTCAAGAGATGTCCTTTTCGTTCAAGAAATCCTTATGACCTATCATCAAAACGAGATTTTACTCCATCTCAGACCAGTTCACCAAGTGGATTGTGTTCTAGTTTGGACGTTGTGCGATGCCTTCCAAAGTTGCTTATCCCCAAACTTCTCCCCACTTTGCTTGCACAAAATTGAGCCATTTAACTCACCCAATGCATTGACGATCCTGTTGAAAGAGGCTGTAGAAAGGCAGTGAGCAATTTACAGGTATTTGAAGAAGGGTCTATAGTGCGTGTTGCATGATATTTTGCGACACGTGGTAGGAAGATTTTCCCACACGTTCACATTCGGGTCAGCATTTCTCTTGTACTTGCCTCAAAGGCGCCAATCCTTCTGCTAGTGACAATGCAGTCTTGCCAGCATCAACTTGTCCACTCGCATTGCTGCCTATGTGTGTGCATTCGATGAGTGAGAAACAGGGAGACAGAGTGAATGCGAAGAATTCATAGCCAACGCAACTCGAGCATTTTACACTACAAATGCGCAAGCAATGTTGGCTGTGAGAAAGAGAGACGGCATGTCATAACGGAGTGCTAGCACGGCTTTTGCTTGTGCAGGGAGCGCATTTGGGTGAGGCAAGTGAGACTGGCTTCCATTTGGTAAGTATCTTTCAGGGAAACCAGTAAGGGAGGTGTGCATAACCTCCATTTGTAAAGCTAAGTGAGAGGCATTACTTCAACAGCCCGCTTCCAACTCAAGGTGAGCAAGATGCGGTCGTTGATAAGAACTTACGGCGGCGAGTCTCGAGGAGTTAATTGCGTTGGTCTGATGAAGTTTTGCGATTCAATTAGTAGTGAGGTGGAGTTTCGCTTCACTCCTTTCCATTCTCAGTTGTTGGTGGCGCTTTCCACTACCATATTCATGCATCACTTATAGTTCTACAGTCAGTTTTTATTTTGTAAGTTGTATTCTGTCAACGAAAGACCCCAAGTCAAATGTTTGCAGGGATTCTGCAAATGTGATTATTAAATCCCACACAGTTACAACCCATTCACAGCTGAGTACTTGAAGCAGTTAGCATCGTGCCAAGCAAAATCCGTAATTTCCTCCTCATTCCTTAATCCAACTACTGCACCATGTGATTGTGCACTTTTCCATGCTGCACTTTGCACATTAACAATAGGCGCAAAAGCAACAATTTACATGGCCTGTGTCACCTTGCCTTATTCGTACCAGTCAGTGTGGGTGCTATGACCAACAGCGCTAATATAGAGCGACTTTCTGACAAGCATCGTGCAGCGCTGCGTGAACTTGATGGCATTCACTATTTGATTGAACGGAAGAGGCTTGGCGGGGCTGTGAAACACCTTCAGAAGTAGAATAGGAAAGGTAATTCATTTCAAACTATTTGCTTGTTTAGTATGATTTTAGGCCTTCTAAGTCCTTTTTCCCATCTCAGTAAAGATCTGAAATGCCGAAACCCCTTTATTTGGACGTCCCTATTCAATGCTTGGACAGCAAACGGTTTTAGCGTTTCACCTGTTTACAGTATTTTGATGCAGGGTCCTCGCAGAAGGATTACACAAAGAGAGATTTCCGTGATGTGTGCGTGTGTGTCCGCGTGATCTAGTGTAACGTTGAAAAGTGAACAACGAATAGTTCAAAATGGTATACCAACCAGCGAAATGATTGATGAGACTAGAAAGGTGGAATACAATCACTCTTTCCCGTTATCTAGACATACACTCCAGCATTTAGTCAAGTGACGCTGGCTCCAGCTGCGTCCACACTGAAGCTGTTTGTGGGTAGCGACGAGCACTGATCTCCTATTCCCATTTCGGGAGTGAGACGATTCACTGATGCATCGTCAGCACATCCCCTGCCACAGAACGAGCCATGACTCTCCAGTCTGCACACAACTGTTTGTGGGTCTGCCTGGAGCTCAATTTCCCGCGAGGTCCACAGTGAGAGATCTCCACTCCGTCACCCATCACACTGCGCTTAGTGATAATTCGACAGAGGAGGAGAGGTCATCCGCGGATCTGACTGACCCCAAGGCCAGTGCGCTGCACACGGCGTCTAGGCAAGGACTGATGGCTATCGTTCGTATACGATAGATGAAGGTGCACTTCTACTGCTCAGCATTCCACTGGCAGAGCTTGTGGCTTCATTGGCTGCACCAACGACAAATAATTGCTTGTGAATTGCAAACGAAAGGTGTCTGGGTGCTTTTCATTGAATGAAATGTAGATTTATTATTTATTCCACATGGCTGGCACATTTGTCCCTCAAGTGTGAAATCGTCGGGGTATATGAAATAGCTTTACATGCGGATCAAGATTTTTAACTAGATGTCGGTCACTAGTCCTATTGTTGCCTTCTTTACCGGCTTCAAAGCAGCCTACCAATTAGACTGTGATCTCTTGAGATGAAATTCTTGCCCCAAAGGGATTGGAAATTAACTACTTATCGCCTAGCACAAAGCGTTTGCAAAGAAACGTACGCATGTGCATTGGCTGAAAAACCCGCTGTGCATTTAAAAGTGCCCTTCAGGAAATTCGTCCTTCACTGCCTTACTTACGCCACGCTCGACTCCGCGTGAACGTGAAATATATTCACAGAACAAATTGCGCAGGCGCAATTAGTGGTTGACTAGTTTCAGATCCATTGACATCCGAATAGATCTAATGCAGCAATTTCCTGCAATTGGGAGTTTCCCCTCTCCATTGACCGCTGGTTTTGCTATTTTGCTTTTAAGATTCATTGGCTAGTAGGGGAGGTGGATGCAGACGTGCTGGCAGTCACGGCAGTGGGTCAAACAGCGTTGAACTTTGCGGTTCAAAGCAAATACCGCGTTGTCAACCGTCGCCGTTGTCGCCCGTTGGAGGCGAGGCAGGCACTGCACGAATTCGCAGGACGCAGTCTGTCTCCTTGGTCGATGCTCGCGTCCCCCAAAGCCATACTCAAGCCTTGACAAAGTGTCTGATCCACTTCGACGACGCTCAGCCCATTTTAATCAACTTCCAACAGGTGGAGAGCATCCGATCTATTTGGGTGTCTGTGAACCTGAGGCTAGTCGACCGCTGATTACGCCTAGGTGAGTTGTTTTGCAAATGCATTCCACATTCCCCATTCGATTGCTTGTCGTTGCTTACATTTGATGATGAAGACCTCAATGTAATTGACGAATTCAGTGAGGTCACTGTTTCTCTGAACGAGGATTAGTGGAATTTTCAGAAGTTGTACGCGTGATTTGCTATCGTGTTAAAACACGTAATAGTAAGTGGAAAGTTGGGTGTTCCCACACCACATATCGTGTGGGAGCCTCCTCCGACACCGTTAAACAAGGCGGTGGGCAACAGCGTTGACGCGTGGCCGCATTCGTACGGAGCAGGGTGTGGGGTACGGAAAAAACCTTTCCCACCAACGAAAGCATGCAGGCAGAACCTAGGGCTTTCCACTTGTACAGATGACATGCAACACAATACGATGTTGTTCGACTGCCGACATGGACACGCGAATGTCTGCATGCCAGTGACGATGTTAGTTGTGGTGGTTCTCAGTCGTTATGCTCCTCGACCACAGTTGCATTGCACATCTCATCCTACACACCTCACCCTCTTGTGCTCAAAGTCTGTCGGAACTCCTCGCGAGAACAGTGGGCACTGCACACCTCAACACAGAAGCGTTGTCACAGGCTGACCACCGACGACGAAGTGCAGTAGACCGTCGTGAGATGTGTCAGTCTCAGAGTAATGTGAGGGTTGTGGCAAATTCTGAGCAAACTTTGGGTCTAGGCCGCGAATGTTACGTGCTTTGCTTTTGACAAGTTCAAATTTTGTTTGTCACTCCACGCAATTTTCGCGGCGACTGGAACTGTAATGTCAAATGGGGATGAAAAGGTGGACAAAACAAATGGCTTTCTCCCGTTTCGGATTGATGAGCCGGTGAAATCCGGCGTGGAGCAAAGGCCTTGGAAGCGCCAGTACCTCGACGTTCTATGCAGATGAACCGAAAGGTAGACACACACAGAGGACTTCTTGTTCACAATTTTCTCCCCAATTCCATTTTTGTGAGTGGTAGATACCTCATAAGCCGATTGGCCTTTCACCTGTCTTGCATTTCAAAATATCATGGCTTGAGCCACCTGCTCCGAAACCAAATACAGCGAAGGTGTCTTTGTCAAGCAAAAGGAAACCAAGTTAGCTACTTTGGTAAAGGTTCGAATTCTTTCGCTACCCTTTACAGTAAAAACTATAAGGAAGGTGAAGTCTGCTTCAGAGGCTGCACAAGGGAGCAACAACTTATTCAAAACGTTTGCAAAAAGGACGGCAAAAGTCAAGATTTCACAAAAAATTTGGTTTGCTTGATTGTTGCTGACTGATTAGAGCCAAGGGAGTGTTGACACACATAATGAATGCATGCGAAGTCTCGATTTTTTTATCGAGGCTCGGCGTCACAAATGCGTGACTGGCGTTATTCGCTATTAAATTGGGATAATAACCAAATGTGCTGAGTTCATGGTTCACGCGTAGTTGCATTCCTTGTAATTCGTTGATTCGGTGGTGCATGGAGTGGTGGCGCGTCAGAAGAGTGGAACGATTCCACTGTGGCTGCCGATGATCCTTGGTTGCCCGTTAGCAATCGCTACAAACGTGCCTTCAAGGAGCGGTTGACGTTTCATGCTTTATGGGTTGTCATTGTAGGGCAGATGCGTGTGTTGTATAACTGTCGAATCCTCTCAAGCAAGCAAGATGCCATTTTCATCATCTGGTAACCGATGGACCCTCAACAGCATTGGGAATATTCACGAAAGAGCGTTCTCGCAAGCAAGTAGCATCGAAATGCCAGGTTCTTCAAAGGCTTTTCAAATATGTAGTGTAGCAGCAACTTTCTAAGAGGACACAAACCGGAGGAGCATGAGAAGAACTCTATTAGTGGCATGGGGAGGAAGGCTGGTGAAATGAGCCGAACCTCTCTTGGCGTTGGTGCGGTAGCAAAAACTAGAGATTGACAAATTCAGTGAACCATCCTGGGCAGATGTATAAAATATGTCACATCATAAATAACCGGCTTAGACAGTAAAGTTTAACTCTCTCAGTTTATTAATTTAATTCCCAAGACACCAACGACGCGACAAGCGGGAAAGTGACGCAGAGGTGAGCGATGTCGTTGGCAGTACGTTAGTCGCCTCTTATTCTGAAAGGCATTTGCGCACCCACCTTGTACGCTTTGTATGCTTTTGGTTATAAAAATGCATTGGACGAAATAACTGTCTCAGCAACCTGCTCTCTGCCTGGTGTCACATATGTGTAACGCGTGGAATCTTCTTCCCAATCGCTTAATTCATAAGCATGTGACAGGTGATGTTTAAGTTGGCACTATCTGCCTGCAAGCAGACAAAGCAATTGTAAGCACTAAAATTAGTAGTAGATTGTTCTTATCATGAGGGATCAGCCATCTTTCCTCAAATTTTGAGCTACCATATCGGTCAAACTCGTCAGCTTGGTAGTAAAAGCACCAGTGATCGATTAAAACAATCAAAATCAAGAGAGTGGCTCTTGGCTAATCCTCTGAACGAAAAGTGGGAAATGAACGAATTCGTTAGCAGGGAAGCTATGCAACTCACTGGGACCAGTCCCAATGCCTTGGTGCTTTTAACAGTCTCACCATAAAAACAACCATTTTTCTTGCAAAGAGGAAGATTCAAAAGAGATCGGAAGGGAGCTGTTTCGAAACACTGCAGACCCGGCGTTGAGGTCTGTGTCAGGCTTCCTTGATAATCCCAGCGTAAGGAAGAGGGTCTTCTATTCCTACGCGCTGTTAATACTGCAAGAACGGCCATAAAAGGTCGCCTTACCAACCCTGGCAGATTGGTGGGCAACCTAATAGGCGTTGGGAGAACCACTGGCTCCTCCCTCGGAGACAACTGACGGTCGCATCGCTTAATGGCGTTCAGAATAAACCTAGTCGCGCCTGTAACAACCACGCACGGTTACCACAGGTTTCAAGGTCGAGTTTCCTCTGTTGGCTCTCCTGCCTACTGGCATGTTGGCTCATTTCGTTGTGCAAGTTTGCCTTCTTTTTGCTTTGATACATCGCTGGGGAGTATGGTTCTCGTTGTCTTTCTTTTCGGCCTTCCTGAATTCAGCCTCTCGAATCCAGAAGGTAAGCTAGAGGAAGCCATCGTATTTCATGTGGTATGGTGGGATTTCGAGGCACTAGCCACGTAAACGCATCCGCAAAATTAATCTGTCAAGGGAGAGTCTAAAAGTCGTCTTTCATGTTATGTTAAAAGATGTTAGCCTTTCTCACCGTGTCTCCAATGGATTGTTAGTGCTCGTGGACCTGACGTCAGTGCTTAATCCTAACAACTTCCTTAAAGCAGCACCATGCAACCTTTCATTCACTGTTCATGGTGTCGTCAATCCCTTAACAAATGTGCAACACCTTGTTCTTTTAAAAATGGTGTATTTTGCCCTTTTCAACGAGAACTTACAACGCCTTTTTTTACCTTCACCACTACAGAACCATCTACCTCTTCGCATCAGAGATATTTCTCTCTCAACCTGCTTATCAAAACATCATATAAAACGTATCGCACGGACCAATAAGCGCCAGCTTCCCAATTTTAAACGCCAATTTCATCTCAGAGAGGGCTCAGCTCGTCCTCCGCATGAATGTATCAACCCGAGAGGTGCAATGAGGACCGCATCGACATCAGCTAACACAGTCGTCAGGATTTTACGTAACCAGCCTTTGCGTTGGACTGCAGAATCTGAAATTTGTCTTTTTTCGCGTAAACAGTTGTCGTAGTAAACCAGGTGCCACAACACCCATAAGCCGACTACTTTGACAGGCTTTACATTTTTTTGCCAGGGCTACACTGTAGAGGCAGAGGTTGCCGCTCGACGCGCCACAAGCTCCATTCAGAATGGTGTAGGTATTTGAAGGGGCTGTGTGTCAAGCCCGCATGCGTTTTAGTTGTGAAACCCAGTTCACTCACAGGCTTTTCTTTGCAGACTCTTCACATTCTCCTGGAAACGTCCATAGATGCGTTTATTTCGGCACTTTCTTCCAACAAATCATCTGGCGTATCAAATTATGAATCTTTTCCTCATGTGGTAGGCATTACAGCCTGGAATTCTAAGCCTGCGTCTGTCTGCGTTCCCATCGGTTAGCTAATCTTCTTTCTGACGGCTAAATTGCAGAGCATAGGGCTGCAAAAAATTAGGCCGTAGGCAAGCCTGTCAATTAAGCAAATCCTTCTGCCATGCTTCAGCTGCGTGTTTAAACTGCATAATTTGGAAGAAGACGGCCTCATCCCAATCGAATTAAGTGGGTGCGATGAGGCTGTGCTTCCGTCTCATACCGTTTGTTCACAATACTCATTTTAGGGTAGAAATAAATTCATCCACAGACCTAAGGTGCTAAGTTGCTTTTGCGATCGGCAGCGTTGACAGGACAAAGGAGCGTAAGTTGTCACATGATTATTGTCTCGCCCTCACCAGTTCATCCAAACGTCTGAATAGGTAACAACTTCAAAGCCTATCTAGCATGATGGAATACTTTTCTGCATGTAAATGCATCGTATCACCATCTCCAGTCGGTGAAATAATTTCGATTAATTAAAACAGTCAACTACCACCATGCTCACCAATTCACACCACAACGGCTGCTTTACGAGGGAGACCATCAGCAAGCAGTTTGGAGAGGCACAGTCTGCCGCCGATATGCCCGAACCATCAAACCTTGCCTCTGCGCTTGGGACACCCCACTCTGCCTTTCCCATAACACCAACCACTCTCCATCATTCGCGTGGTGAGTGCTCATCAAATATACTTTGCTGCTGATGATAATTAAGTTGGAGCACATTACTTATGTGCATTACGGTGCCCAATTGAAAGATTTTGGGCACGTGATGGACCAGTAGGCCTTATCGCGAGAGTGATATAAACACTCTCTTACGACACTATTGTCTGCGTTTATGTTTCTGATTGGATTCACCGGCACATTTGCGGTTGGTGGCCACCAATTTTTACTGCAGACCTCCTACTAAAGTACCTTAAATAGACCTTCCTTGAAACTTTTGGTTGAGACACGCATCTGATGAAGGGCAATAAGAGATGGCTAAGATCGCCCACCACCAACCACTTGTTAGCACTGCATCCACAGCATACCTCTCTACTTTCCCGAACCATCTACTCCCATTCTAACATAGAGGTCATCCAAAGGATTCGGTGGTATTGCATACTATTCCTGTGAAGCCTTTGCCTGCTCGAGCACAGTCACGATCAACGCCTCTGACACGACAGGTTTTCATGTCGATGACATTGTTTCAAATGCCTCCTCTATCGATCTCCGCTGTGTTAGCTCCTCTCCGCAGTCCACAACTGATGGCTCACTCGTAGGCGTCTCATCTATTGCCAAAAGTCACTCAACGAGTACCACGAAAGCAGTTTCATTGGGATGTCTTGAAGGCATCTGCCCTTACTCCATGAGCACGTTCTTGCAGAGCGGCACCATTGAGCTCGTAGCCTGATTAATGAGTTTGTCTAGACCCCATGTGGGTGTACATGAACGATAGCTCGCACATCTGATTAAGGCTATTTTAGTTAAGCAGTCACAGTCAAACCACTTCGGATGCTTCGTTGGAAGAAATGATCTATTTAAAGCTTGCTCTGTAAAAATATCTGACTACAACAATTATTGTGTTTCTGAAATGGTTAGCTGAAAACATAACGCTCAAAATATGGACGTAGGCGTCACCCAATGAGGCACGCCTGTCTTCACGTGCACAGAAACATTCAACTTTGCCTTCCCGATCCTCACTTTCCCCACTCCTAAAGTACGAAAATTACTACATTGCCATTTGCAGTCGAGGCTTGATGTAGGTGAAGTGTGCGTCGCTTCCATGTTAATAGCCTTCTTGCAGAACACGGGGATGCGGTAGACGCCGAAGGTGGACGCCATTCTCAGCCCTTCCGTTGTGCGATGTCAGAGATCCTCCCAACCGTAGCATATGCGCTTCTTTCGCACTGCTACAGTTTGTCACGGACGGTATAGATTTGAATAGGAATCTGTTGGAGCCGAGTCCACTAATCGCTGCCACACGTACAGCGTCCATTCGGGCAATGGAGGCATAATACAAGGGCAGAATACGAATGTTCAGCAGACAAAGGGATCAAATAGACTACTGGCATGGTCCAAAACCAGCTCCTCCAGCTAGGGCAACGTGACCACTCTAAGTGACCGTAACAGAAAGCGGAAGGCAAACAAACAAAGCATCACACATTTGACGAGGGGCCAAGACCATGCTAATGCTTTGCGAGACGATGCCTACAATGGGTCTGTTACTTGCATCCATGATTGTCTGCTGCCAATGCTCTAATCATGTGAAGTGGATTAAGAAGCACGCCTAGATGGAGTGTGCGCAAATTCGAATCAAGTCGATGCTTGGATCTCTCATTGATTCCAATGTCTATTAATCATGCACAAGTGGATCATGTGAAGTTCAAACCTTCGAGGTGGTAATGGAGGCTGACAAGTTGTCTCCTCGATCACTCTCTCAATAAAGAGCACGTTGACAACGCCTCCTATTGCAATTGCCTACGGCACACTACTACTTGAGATTGCAAAGGTAGGCAAGTTAATTGTTCACATGCCTACTCGTGAGTTAGCAATTTGTGGAATGAGGTGGATGATGAAATGTTGGGTGCTTTGGCGTTGAGGTCAAGAGCTTGTTAAGTTGACGGCGCCATTGATATGCTGGTATGAACGCGGTTGGTGAGACAATGCGTAATTAATTGAGACTGAATCTTTCCGCACGCCCACATGCGTGAGCCCCTCAACATCAATGGTTGGATTTTCTGCGTGGGGAGTTAGCTAATTACAGGGCATAATTCATCAGCTGGTATTTCTGCTGCACTGAGTTTACCAGCATGGCGATGTACGCGGTTTAGTTAATCTATTTAAGCATTAAGGACGACCCCTCCACCTCTTGACTTTGCCTGTTGCGGAGAACGATTATCAATGAGGTGTCACAAGGTAAGATGCACGTGCCGGTATTTTTAACATTAGACTGTCTCTTTCTATTGCTCTCTCTGTGTTTAAAACGAACCTGCGGGATCGTGCACAAGTGGGCAGGTCTGAAGTGCTGCTGCATTCAGAGCAAAGCATACAAATTCTTCCTCGCTGTTGACAGAAGATGCACTCATTGCCACTAGTGTAATAGATGAGGGCCACAGCTTTGAACTGCAACCCAATACTCCTCTTTTATTTCCATATTAAGTTGCACAATTCTCATTTTAAAAATGCTAATGCTTTACACTATGCTACAATGCACGCTGAAAGTTAGTTATGCAGTGAGTAGTAGCCCTCGAAATAAAGGAGGACGAAGAATTGTAATGCAAATAATAAGTGACAAATTGCATTGCGATTTGGTGATTACTAGCTCTTAGCGGAGCCACTGGTTTGTGCTAACAGTGTTGGGCTCCAGTTATGCCAGCCAACTGACTGTTGAGTTGTCTCATCTCACGTCATCCCGTCAAGTGAGAGAGACCGTTGTGAACTCTTGAGACTTCTCCACCAATCTGTGTTGGCGAATGCATCGTCGTATCAAAATGCATTCAGCTCTCCACAAAAGGTGCCTACTTTCTTAAAAAGTTTTGCGAAGCAGAATTCAAAGCAAAGACAAGAAACTAATGTTGCAATAGTGTAACATCTTATTTGATGGGGATGGGCAGTTGTAATGGATTTTCTGTCTCCTTCCCTCCCCGACAACCACAACGCAGCTACGACTACACAGAATTGACTTGCTGATACCTCGGTAGCAGCATTCGTGTGCGGTGGAGAAGAGACGATTTGAGAGGACAGTGCTTCGGTCTCATTTCATCAACGCAACCACCACACCATCGACGACTCATTTCACTGCTAAGAAGAGCTTAAGTCGAACAAATGTCTGACCATTAGTACTGTGTGATGCACTGTAATGTCGGTGGAAGCTGCTTGAGTTGGAGGCATTATTGGGCTATGGGTGTACAGCGATTGCGGTGGAGACGAAGAAAGCGGAAATAGGAAGATAAGAAAAGCAAGAATCGGGGCGGAATTGAATAGTGCAGTGAATATGGCGTGTGTCAGGAAAGATTACCTACGAGGCCTTGAAGTGCGTTCTCTGGCACGTCACTGGTTTAACCAATTATCCTAGTTCCAAAGGTATCAGATGGTACAGGAACACTAAAATTTAGCCGAATGCGTTTATGAAAACAGATGCCAGCATTTTTAGCCTAAGTTCAGTCCGCGCGCCTGTTTTCACTTGCATAGTTGCATCTACCTTTGCATGCCCGATTTTCACTATCTTTGGGTCTCGTAGTTGGATTCAAAACTGTCGACTGCTTCTTCATGACTTATCGAAATTGACGCCAGTTTGCTATAAAAGACTGAGGAGCCGAAACAAAGTTGACGATGGAGGTGACATGTGTAAGGGGATAAGGGCATTTATCTCCGAATGTAAACACGACCTATCAGCAATCATGGAATCACAGCGATTGGTGATTATGACAGCCACCATTCTGCAAAAGAATAGCGCTTCCCATCACTCGTCGGCCTAGCTAAACCTAGGGTTGGCGGTAAGGAGTGCAACATGGAGGCGAGGAGCGGTCGACACTGTGGGCAGAATTAACCCCATACTGCCCACACGCAATGTTGGAATGAAGTGGTGGTGCTTAATTTGCACTGTCGGCTGGTGTCTTGCATTGTTCAGTCTAACAGGAGGAGAGTTGAAGCCCACCATGATTACTACAAAGGGAGTGCAGCAGAAACACCACGTGGAGAATTGAGTCTTTGAAGTGGAACATCTGCAGATCAAAACAATAGACGGCTGGTTTGTCTGAGAGGTGGATGGAAGGGCTGCTCATCAGTGAGTGCACTCAGACCACACCTAGGAGTGTCGACCTTCCGCCTCCGCTCCATCTCGTCCCACATGGTGAGATGTGAAGGAGTGCCGCTATTCTCCCACCCATACCGACACGCGCATCTTATCACCTTGTTACACCTCACTGATAATCCTTTTCTGCAACAAGCTAAGCTGCAAAGCGAGGGCAGCTTCTCTCACCCCAACAAGACTTAGCAAACTCACTCCCTCGCATTCCCTGACCCAATCCCAATTCACCTTGCTTGCCCTCCCCACAAATTTCCGTCCCATCCTTATCCCACTGCACACACCTTACTTCATGCAACTGCCATTTCTAACCTCCACTCAACCTCTAACTCATAAATGCTTACAGAGCAAGTTAACGTAGCTTTACAATTACATAGTCGAGTCAAGCATGCACTTTGATTAGCAAAGAGGGGAGAAAATCGAGACTGCGAAGCATCTTGGACCATAGAACAACCTGATTTGCATAAAGTGTGATGTCAGTGTGGGATGTTAATAGTGAATTGGATGGGCTGCTTCTAACTGCTAGTGAGACAGAGAAGAGGAAGGCGACAACGTTCAGTGGTCGAAGATGGTTAGCTTCATTGAAGAGGAGTTGAGGGAGTCAGTGAGGAAGTCAAACGGATCAGAGGAGTCAGGAATGAGGAGCTGGGTTGGAGCCTCACGAAGCGCATCACCGAGAGCGTGAGTAAGGAATGCCTGGTCATCAGAGGACCTCCCTTCATCCACTGCTCATAAACGCATTCAGCTGCAAGTGCATGTTAGCTGGTGATGTCGCGTTACATGTAATCACATGTTCGACTGACCTATACGCAATGAGGGTCTCACTACTCTCCAACTTTAAATAGAATTGCGACTTTTTAGGTGGATGTTCTCCATTCGCGCACTCCTGCACATGCCCTAGGTCTTACTTTTCTGCTGAAAGGCATACAGCTTTTCGTGGCACTGCTGTCAGTGTCCTCTTTGAGTCATGGTGAGTCCGGCATCTCTTCTGTTGACAAGCACTTTCCAGACTTCCTCGTGGATTCCTTTGTTGATTGTGTGGCAAGGGATCTACTAACATGTGTAAAACCATGTGGCAGACAATTCCATGCCCAATTTATTGACACTTGTCCTTGCAAAATACTGCAGTCGATGGCACGTCAACTTACACCGCCAGCATTTGCTTCAACGTGACTGAGTTGGCATTAGTCCCTCCCAGTGGCGTAAGTCTTCCTTCCGTATTTCATATACGCGAGTTGTGGATGCCAAACTTCCAACCAAATCACCACGCACCTCCTTCACCAAGATCTGACTTAAATGGGCAATAAAATGTTCCGTTTTAGCAATCGCAGTAAATTTAATTCCTACTTCCTTCATCATTATAATCCACTGACCGTCGAATTGCATGTTTTAGGTAGCAAAGCGATTGAATATCAGGCTAACGAATGTTGATGTATCTGTGCAAGTGAAAACAGATGCGTGCATTGAAGCTGGAGTGGAAGTAGACTTACTGAATTGGGCGCAGGTAATATCGACCCAGTGACGTTGAAGCAAACTCTGATGGTGAAGGTAAGCGCTCCATCAACCAGAGTGTTTTGGCCACGATTTCAGCGAATGACATTGAGAAAATTGGATATTAAAATTTGAGTGCAAAAAAAATACTCCTTTAACGATCACAAACAAGGCATGACATCACCCGTCTAGAGGCGGACTATTAAGGGATACGTCTTGAAGAATGTGCTGGCATAACCCATTTGTTTTCTTGGGCTTATGTCAGGTGATCCGACGCTACAATAATGGGAGCGACTGTAAATTCCTCTCTAGGTATTCCAAATTTTCGCCTAGATTTAAGGCTATTACTAAGGTTCTCTGAGATCTAGATATAGGGAAATATGAATGGGAGTCCCTGTCCCATCCTGCCTCTTTTGTATCAATCAGTGTGAATGCTATGATTAAGGGCGTTAATACAAAATGCCTTGCCAACAAGCACCGTGCAGTGCTGCGTGAACTCACTGACATTTGCCAATTAATTAAAAAGGCGATTCGGTTCAAACTATCCCTTTGCATGAGCAGTATTTCAATCTTTGAATTTCATTTTACATCTTAGTGAAGATCTAAAACATTCAAATTTCTATTTGTGTGCGTCCCCATTCAATGTTCAGACAGTAAATAGATTTAGCATTTCGCCTGTCCATGATAGTTTGATGCGTGAAGTCATACGCCTCCGCTTCATTTGAGTAATAATACAATGCAAACAGTTGGATGAGAATAGTATTAGTTGCACCTGTTCCGGTCGTACCTTTGGTTGAGTTGTCCTTCTTAAATGTTCTGTTTCAGGTTCATCTCAGCTTCGACGACGCTTTGTTGCCCTTCTCAGTGGCGTTCAAATCATTGCGCATTCCGTTTGGCTGAATTGAAGTGGATTTTCAGGGCTAGAAATGCCCTTTGGCCATTAGCGTTGTCTAAGTTGATTGTTTGAAAATGATCAAAGGCTACAATGCAAATAGGCAGTACGGACGTTTTTGCGCATTTTTCGTTAAGGACTTGCTTGGTCGCATGGCAACTTTGACATGATACAATTTTTGCTAATAAAAGTGGCTGCTAAGTCATAATTTCATTGCAAAAAATAACCGTAATTTAAAAGTTTTCAAGTAAGCTGATACCGTGTGTTAAGTACCTGAAGTCATCAAACATTTGTAACTCCTTATTCGGCCTGGCAGGTGCGGTGAGCCGTTTGTGCTCTTTCTTCCACTGGCTTCATCACGCATGAAAGTTCATGTGCTTTCAAATGTATCCGCTTGGATTTGCTTCGCTGTTTGAGTAGCACCTCGCGTCCCACCGCCAAATTCTTGACTAGTGATGAGCATCATTCCTCAAATATTTTGGCACCTCTGGACACGTCGATGATCAATAAGAGCCACACCTGCCTTGGTATTAAGATTGTCAGGGCTTCTTAACTGGTTGTAGTAGAGACTTACACTTTTGAATGCATTTACTAATGCGCTAGCTAGGGATCGTTAGAAGCAGTCTCCGTTTGCTTCACTCCTAAATTGCAAGGGTTTTGATTGTTCTACGTTGCCCACTCTGCTTGAGGCACATGCAGTGGAGGTGGATTTGTATTCGTGTCAGGTTAGAAAACTGAATCTGACCTGGTGCATGGCACAAGCTCTTTTGACTGTGAAATCTGCCATCTACTACAAAAAAACTCTTTTAAATGACGTGAGAAAGGTGTAAATATGTGTGCGACATCTTTGCAGAGTGAACGCACACAGAGAAAAATCCGTGAGTGTGTGTGCTTATTGTAACGCTGAAAAGAAGAACGACGACTAGTCTGGAATAGTCTACCAACCAGCAAACTGATTGGTGGGATCAGAAAGGAGGAGTACAATTGCTCATTCCCCTTATTTAGATGTAAACTTGAAAATTCAACCAAATGATGCTGGCTCCAGCTTATTCCACACTGAAGTAGTTTGTTGTGCGTGTAGCATCGTCTGTTCCGTGGCACATCCATAACTTGGGTCGAATGTGTATTTTGTTCCAGAGAACCACTTGGTGCTGCTAGGAGGTTCTACGATTACAAGGAACTGGTTCTCACTGCTCAAGATCCAAAATTGCTCACAGTAGCTGATTTGAATAAACTCAGACTCCTTAGGTAAGTGAATACGAACCCGGGAATGATGGTGACGAAACACTGATCTCCTCTTCCTCCCACAGGTTTGAGGCCATACACTGCTGCATCATCAGCTCATCTTCTGCTTCAGGATGCGCTACGACTCGGCAATCTGCACACAACTGTTCCTCGCACGATTCACAGTGAGAGCTCTCTGCGCCCCCGCCCATCGCCCCGCCTCCATTGATAATTTGGCGGGGGTACAGAGGTCATTCGCGGATCCGGCTTACCCCAAGACCACCGTGCTGCACGCGCTATCTAGACAAGTACTGATGGAGACGGTTCGTGAACAATAGCTGAACTTACACTCTTACCGCTTAGCATTCTACTTGCAGAGCTCTTGGCACCACTGACTGCACCAATGCCGAATAGGTGTTTGTGAAATGCAAATGAAGGGTGTCCGAGTGATTGCCATTGAATGAAATGCGAAATCGCTACTTATTCTACATGACCAACACATTCGTTACTCAAATGTACCTGTGGTCATCTCAAATGCATCCACACTCTAACCGGAGGTAGGAACTTGTTTGTGCTTAGGTGTGTTCGTTTGCCCTTTTTCCGTGTAGGTGGAGGAAATAACAGGCATTTCGGGGGTCATGACGAGGGAAAGAGGCTGTCGGAGGCTATTTGGAATTTATTTAGACACCAGGTGGTGGGAGGTTAAGCTATCAATATGCCCCGTACCTTCGCCTGAACAGCTTGCAATTATTACGGTCATTGGAAGAAGTCGGAAATGTGTGTCTAAAGTAGAGCTTTGCAGATATTTTACGTGAGGAAGTGTCTCCTTTCCTGAGTTTGATTTATATCTGTCTTCCTCTGTTCTTAGTATCCTCACATGGTTCGATGGCGATCTCTTGAGTGGCAGCCATTTATTTGTAATTTTGACCAACGTGAGTTGTATGAGTGGCTTCCATCCGACGCTCATCGCAGCTATTCTCTCGACGTGGAATTTATTTTGCTGAGTGCAACTGATTTGAATCCGCATTAGCAGATATGGATTATGTGATACCTAATCCTTTACAGCAAACCTAATAGTAAAGCATATTTTGTGCCTTGGCTGCTAAGGCGTAGGATGATGCTTGAGTACAGTCGTTGTGTTAGCTCCACTTGACTCCATTTTTCACATCCACCCATGAAAGAAGATAAGAACGTTAGGTTACTTTGGTCTCTAGGTGACTCTTGACAACCGTGGATGAGTTGCTCTGTCCTGAGAGTTGGCGGAGAGTAGCAGCAGCCTTCGACATCTCCTGTTCGTTCTCGTCCTTTGGATGAGATGTGATCCCACGTCCATCCTTAGTGAGCCCTCTGCAAGTCTGTGCTCTCTATGGGAGGTGTCCTTCGCCCGACAATGTCGATGGTGATGGTCGATGCTCGCGTTTTCTCTCATCCAGCGCTGGAGCGGTCATTTCTTTCCCAGAAGTAGGAATTGTCCCTTGCCAATAAGCCAATTGATTCCATTTTGTGTGTTCCAGTTTGTCTGATGCACTGCCTACGAAACTACTGGATGGAATTTAATCGTTGTATAGGAACCTGCTCTCGCTGTGTACCTGTGACAACTGATAACTGCTTTAATTATTGATATTAAGCTATGTAGAGTGTTGTTTCGCGCCTCCTCCTGCTCCCCTTTCTGCACCCACACCGCTCCTCACGTCAGCAACTACTGGTGGCACCGCCACTCTTCACATCATTGCAGTTCGCCTTCTCTGCAGAGAACTTACCTTCCACAAAACAACGAATCGCAGACCACTTCACCTCCTACTTGTGCTTTCACCAGAACTCACTCCAAATGTTCCTCGCTCCACTCCATGTGGAGTGCGCCCGTGGTTGGGTGAGAGGGGGAGACGCCTGGATAGGCTGTTTCGATGAGATGACACACAACTGTTTGAAGGTGTGTGCCCATACAAATTGCTTCAACTGTACGCGAATGCAAAGATTAGCCGGTGGCTGGTGGTGGGTACTATGGATCGGATGGGGTGTTGCCAATTGTTGGTCAGCTGGAGGGGAAGGAAGGTGGCAACTTTCAGTAGTCAAAGAGGATTAGCTCCATTAAAGGGGATCTGAGAACGCCCGCTGGGATGTCTTCAATGACAACCTGGGTTGGACCCTCACGAAGCACATCACCAAGAGTGGTAGCAAGGAACGCTTGTTCATTAGGGGCTTTCTTGATTCGTTGCTATTAAAGGCATTTCCCTGCACTTTTATGTTAGCTACAAAATCCTGCAGCTATAATGTATCGTCGACAACGCCAAAATGAAGAATGCTTTAATCTGCAGGCACATTAGCGCAGATATCTCAGCAAGTAAATCAAGCAGTGCTGGTTCCGCAAAATTGCATTGTGCGGGATGAAAGGCACAAAATTTGGCCCGCAGGATCCCATCAAGTGCGACACGGTTATTACTTTGACGTTAAATCACCAATCTCCGCCTACAGGTCCGATTTCGTTTACAAGTGTGTTCTTTTGGAATGCCGAGAAGACATCAGGAATCTTGTGGGCAAACATTTGACCGAGCTAGACACAGGAATCTTTCGAATAAACTGCGACTTTCTGATCTAGAGGTGCTATTTCATGCTTTACTAATTTTTCATGCAAATGGTTTTGCCGCTATCCGATTGCTGAGGGCACGATAGCGGTGTCGCCCACCTCGACAACTACGTCAGTCCATGCGCGCGAAAGTCGTAGCAATTGTGAGGTACTGCCATTGGCCGAGTCCCAACCGGTTGGGCATTAACATGGCCCACAAGCCAGTCACAGCGACGACGCACGCATAAAGCAGGGACATATGAAGAGGTGGAGCAGAAGGCTGCTTCTTCCGCATACCAACGTCTTCCAGTCTAGTCCGTCTTCCGCAACAATCTCTCTTCCCTCGTCACTCCCTCCACCCTTCCTTTACCACCCAAACATGACGTTGTTGGCTGCACTGCGCCAACCTTTTATCCGTGTGCCATGCAAATCCGCAAACTGTGGAAAATTCACCACCAAAATAAGGTCTCAGAGGAACTTCAAATAAGGCTTCCGCAAGTAGTAGACCCACACCAAATTCTCAATTGTCATTAATGATATTGTCTTTCCTTACTCTACTAGTCAGCAACTCAAGAGGACTGAAATCAAGGTACAAAACAAAACAAAACAGGTTGACGGGTAGATGCAAGCAACGGTAGTTTTCGTCCAAGGTTTTGCAGCTCACAGTGTTCGAAGCGCAAGAGAAGGCAATGATTTAGCAGCAGGCATGCTCTGCAATGCATGCAGTAGATAAGAATGATGTAATTGCTTTGTTAAACAGCACCTAAAAAGGGTTGACTGAAGGGAATAGCATGATTCGTAGACAAATGTGGACAGAGCGACAATGCGCATGTTACATGTCATCATAAATAGCGTGTTAAAAGATGTTCATTCCTAACTGATTTCTAACAACAAAGTCCTCAACGCTGAGGTAACATCACGCCACTTCTTCATCAAGATTGCAGACTTTGTCGTACTTTCAATCGCACTCATCATCTGTGTCATCAGGAATCAACTGACACCCAACAAAGAAAACAAAAAACACTTCCATACCTGCTAAAGCAAAATATGCCGCAGTGGCCATCCTACGGTCATAGAAATGGGCTGCGACTAACAGCCCTTCAATCCGCAATGGAACATCTCCACCACTGATTCGAACTTGCGCACCTACTGCAGCTGAGCCTCCTACAGTGCCCATAGAGTAGGCTAACAACGCCCCCTAGGAGAAAAGGAGGCGCCGTACCACGCCCCACAATGTTCCATTTCTTTAATCAGCTTAACAAATTGGATAGCTAACTGAGGTTCCATGCACTCAACTCCCTTCATCGCATTTCAGTGAGGATAAATGCCATACTAGCCCTGTGTCTCGCTAGGATTTAACTTTGACATTCTATTCACCGAGAGCTATCTCTGCTGTTTCTCTCTTCCGATTACGCCATTCTTCGCCGATGCCGAATCAGTGAGTTCTACTCATCCTTTATTGTCTCTGTCTCTTTCCATCATCCACTTACTGCAGACCAGACAAGACACATGCTAGACTGCCCTACACCTTGGAAATGAACGCATCATATCTTCGGCTGACCCTTGCTTCGCTTGGCGCCAGTTTTCACAATTTCTATTTCATCCTACTCTTTGAGCTCGTTGCAGACCCTACTTACTTAGTCTTTCCTCCATTGTAATAATAAGAGTTATGGTCATCGTAAAAGTCAGGGAGATGAGCCAAACGTCTTGTCAGTTGCTTGTCCTATTGATGAGAACTTCCCTTATTGTCTGCAGGTCGTTGAGGTCGCTTTAATGCAATTAGCGGTGTCAACGTACGCTTCTACTTGATTATTTAGGAATGTTGAACAGATCTCCCCTACTTAAACTAGACCGCTAATAGTTAGCCTTTGGTTCCCAGACTAGTCATAACCGATCATCCGATTGACCGAAAACACACTCGTGGGCAAGTTCACAGAGCACTTGAATCAGCATCATGCAGCCCTCGAGGGTGATGCGACGTACATCAGAAAAGGAGATTGACTTCATTGCAACCTTGTCGATCGCGTAGCCAGATGCTAAGCCAGTAGCACCGGAAGAATGAGACATTAGCGAAAGTGACACTGAGCTAAGCCACGGGAATGGAGGAGGCAGGAAGTCTTCACCTCCACTGCAGGTACCAGTGTGTCAAGTGACCCAATGTGTGCACCTTGCTTCTAAATGCATGCGCAAGACCAAATGGAAAATTCGCATTTGCCATCAATGCCTTTCTAGTCAATTAGACTGACAAAGGAATTGGTGGCGTAGTGTTGCGAAGTCTGGCCTACTCCAGTCTGGTCATGTATTGGATTGCTACAGTGCATCTAAAATAGGCTAACAGCACTTGGCAAGCAGCGCTAATGCGATATGTATGCTGATTGTTTTATATTTGTTAGGGCACTATAAATTGGCGTAAATGTGATTAAGGTGTAAGTAGAAGAGAAATCGGTGACTGAATTTTATAATTTACGGAATAGGCAAATGCGGACTCTTAGTTACTTCACCTGGTTCTTTGTCTGTGCACAGCGTTGACACTCATCAAAGAGAACAGCGTGGATGTCTCGATTTCCCCAGTGAAAGCTAAGAACAGCGCGCATTTACTTGTTAGTAGACATGGGGAAAAGAAAAGGGAGAAACGAAGAAAGGATGGGAAGATCCAAAGCTAAATTCAGCTTAGTCTGATTTGTAGAACTAAAGCACGGAAATGGGCTTTAAGTAAATGAGTGAGAGTGTCCATGCAAAAAATGCTCAACTATTACAAATTCATTGAAGCTCGCCACCTGAGCACTCTTGCTGCAAAGCTTTTGAAGTTACTTTAACGGCTGTGTGGAAGAGATTCTTGAGTGTCCGTTTTATGGTAAGTAAATGCAAGATCGCTAATACTTTGTTTAAATTTTTGAATTCTGAATTACACATTGACGCTAAATGCTAATTGAACAGTCCTCCTAAATGCAACACGTCTCCAGTCCCGGATCTGAAAGTCAAAAAAGGGTGTGCCGATGACCACATAACAAATGCAGTTAAAATATCTTCATTCCGATTCAGACGCTGGTGGTAGGTCAGCAGTTCGCCACTCACAACTTACAAATGGAAAGAATCAATCAGTGAGGTGGTGATTTAGGTTAAGTTGGCGCGTTGGTTGTTGCTCAACAATGATGACTAATCTAACGATGAGTAGTAAAGTGAGGCAGACATAACTGGATGAAAACCTGCTGCGATTCCTTCTACGAGTGTCCATTACTTACTCCATGTGTATCACTACCAGCACTATGGTCTCCCTCAATTGGCCGCTACGTATAGTGTCTGAGTGAGCAGTTCTTTAAGCCTCCAACTCCACTGAAGCAGCTCGACTTCGAATTTGTCGCTTAAGCTTGCAAGACTAGTAGTCCCTAGGGCAATTCTTGACAAAATCTGTAAATAAAGTTGTCTTACTTAACTTCTTTTTATTTTGCTCACCAATACGGCCTGCAATAGGGTGTCAATGGTGATCATAAGCAAACCAAGCTTGAAAAGTAGGAATCAAAGCATTTCATGATGATTCAAATACATTCACGAGGTCATTAGTACTTCAACATGAGCTTCACTTATCGCAAATGCCTTTGCACACTTTGCATCCGATTTTCGTGATTGCGTTATGCTTGTCGATTTGTCACTACTTTGCCATGAGCTTTAGCATCAAGAATGCATTATCACTTTCATATTGTTGTCTAGAGCCATGCCGAGTCCCATCGAATCCTCCTGAACGATATCAGAGGGCCAGATGGAGCACAACGTCAACAGGCTCAAAACGAGGAAGCTGAATTCGATCGCCTGGTTGGTGTGTTGTATGGCGGGATCATGATCAGCTCCTAGCGCCTATTGGTTGCGACTCCGACCGGACATCTGATGGTATTGATTTTCTATGTCGCCCAGCTTTTCCACCCAAATAACGATCCAACTTCTTGTCTGAACCAGACGCCAAACCATTCGGCGACTGTTTAAAATTGGGCTGTAAAAGCCCGCACTACAAGTGGTTGGAGGCTCTTGACATATTACTCGTCAACTGCACTTTACCGTCGATGATGAAAATGGGGGAATGCGGCGCAACACTATTCAAAGTGGACTTCACGAGCGATGCCCAAATCTATTGCGATAAAGGGCAGATTTCTGGGTAACATTCAGCGTTGAGAATGGGAATGAAGGGTAAACTTGAGGGTTGCGAGACATTTTTAAAATGCATATCGTAGTGGAAGGGAAGGAGGTTATGAGGCTCCTCCTTCTACTCCCCATCCTTGTAAGTCAAATCTAATGAACTTGCAGAATGCTTGGTTAGGAAAAATTTATTAATTGTGTTAAATGGAGTGAACACAGGCTATTTTTGTAAGTCTGCAGTGCTACGCGTAACTAATTGAGGGCATTTGAATCGATCTATTTAATTCCATACTCGGTGCTCACCTAAAAAGTTTGCATCATACAAGACAAATGATCCCAACTATCGATGTAAATACTTTACTCGACTCTGGGTAGGTGCAGTTTTTGATAGCCCTTAGTCCACCTTTAGTAATGGCTGGTCTGTGTTGAGGAAATGCCCAGTTATTGACAGGTGAACTCATACACATTTTGTGAGAAGCATTGGTTGATGCTGTTGGTGGACACCTTTTGGGTCACGTCTCTGCCCAGACAAATTAGACCAGATGGGACGGGGTGATGTACGCTATCTCGCATCTTGTTAAGTGGCTTTAGCTGAAGGACAAATCATCCTAGCAAATGGTGGCAGTCACTGCAATTCGCGCTGCGTGCAACATCGCCAGCCTCCGTGTGATAGGACATGGCACGCATTCCCATCCAACCTTATCCTGCTAAGCGGAGGCGGCGCTTAAATTAGATGGAGCGACCTACACCAACATATTTATTTATACACACCAATGAGGAGTTAGCGGAAAATTTTGCACTGCTATTTACCCACACGCGTTTCCAAAGTCGTGGCTGTCCGTGCAATGTGGGCAGCATTGCCACCGCACAGTTGATTGGAGTCTGTGTGACACGTTGGCAGGCATTAATAGCCAGCAAGCCATGACATCGAGGAGCACATGCCATCACCTGCATTACGTCTTCATTGCTTCACCTGCTTCCTCATCTCTTACTCTCTATGAGCAGTAAATTGTTGGTTTCAAATTCCTACTATGGCTGGCCAGTTTTACCTTCAGAATGACGAGAAATGTTTTTCCACAATACTTTTAACTCCAATAATGTTGCGTAGTTGCCTAAATGTGCGTCAATCTCTTTTGCATTCATCGCAATGTTTTCTATGGTAGCACATGGTCACGCGTGAGGAAAGAAGTGTGCTTTCATCTGCACCATCATCGTCACGTTACATGCAACGTTTGCGTTGGATACGCCCACACGAGCGTGAAGTAGAGTAGGATGCCCTCACACAATCTCACTAACAACACTGAAGCTTTAAAGTTTTTCCTCTGCATCCCCAATGTATCAGCCAATCAAAGTGATGATGAGAGCTTAAAATTGAGTTGCCTACAACCGTACGCAATACCCTGCTTCAGTCATGAGGAAGTGTCATGCTCACAACCACTGCTCACTTTTCGCTTCTTCAACATTCCCCATTGCCACTGATTTATTGTGCTTTAGGTAGTGCCTTTCGTTTGTAAATACACTCCAAGAAGCAAATGTGTTTGCTTTAATTGCTGCTGTGACAAAACGATTTGCTGGTAGAAGCAGTTACGCACATTCACCATCTCAGATTCACCAGAAGCTTGGTAAATTAACAAGCGACTTGTTGATTTTGCCTTCATGATGGGTAGCACCACCTCACAACTAGATGCGTCAAAACCATCGGGAAGCGAAATCGAAAGTGGGTTTAAATTATTATCCATTGCATTGATTGGAGTCTGACTCGATTTTCTACCTGATGATATTTAACGGGACCGACTTCTTCTGGTAAGTTGCAAAACAATTCCAAACTATTCACAACCGCATTTCACAGCACCTTTGCCCAATGGCGCAAAGCACTTCAACCCATCAGATCAAAGCTTCCTAAGAGGAGACCACTTTCCAAACCGGAGTGAGCGATTCAGACGCTCGCATTTACTCATCTAAGGTACTGAGGAGTTGACAAAAAACTTCTACAAGCCCGAAATTTCTGCGTTCCCCATTGCTGATGTTGTTGTTGATGTTTATAGAATATGCCCATGGAATTGCACAATGCGTGGGTGGAGCTACAAGTGTTGGCTTAGTAGTGGTGAAGTCACCAAAACTGCGCCAAAGGGCAATGCGGTGAAGACCACGCTCTTCTTCGATCCACTCGGTGGGTTGGTTCTCCTAAGCAGCATCGTCAACCAATGCTTCTCACAAGAAATGCTTTGCCTTGCCTGCCAACAACCGAGTGTTTCCCTCACTATCCGAACAACCCAAACTTGACTTGGTGTTGGAGTAAGAGGTCGTCGGGCATCATTGAGGTATCAGGATTGTTAACGAAACCGATTACAGCATTGGGCATTTGAACCTAGTGTCGCGATACTGAAGTGACACCCACACTATCAAGTTGTCATTGTTGGGTTAATAAAAGATATTGCGGTCAGGTGGTTGTTAAAGTGCGTGAGTGTTGAAGGCTATTAAGCGTAATCAGAGAGCGCCGACACTCACGTTATCATTCTGAAAGACAACGGCTTATAGAGAAATTATGTGAAACTTGTAGGAGCTTACAAAAGCATCGTATCACTGACAACATCATCATTTGTGGTTTCACAAGTGCACTACTGCCTATTTGAAGATCGGCGATTTCCCGACTCTCTGTTTGCTCTTTGTGACACATTGCGTAAGTCCTTTGCGCTTGTCGTTCAATATTTCTCTTTAGCTCCATCTGAGTCGGTAGACAACAATCTCAAACAGTTCCATCACCGCCAACCAGCTGTCCTAACGATTCCACTTGGATCACTCCTCCACGTCCACGAACAAGCAAACAAGTAGCATCCAAGTTGACTCATATTTCCTGTCATGAAACCAAACACTTGTTATGTGGAGCATCCACTGTCAATTCGATGGTATCTGGCCCACCCTAGATGAACCACTGGGGCCCCAACGGCAACGACTTTAACACAGCCTCGCAGACCTCCATACAAACTCGCACAAACTGACTTAGCATTGTTATACGTTGAACGCAGATTAATGAGCTAAATTGTCACGTGCCTCACACGCACCTAAAGCCTAGCGAATCAGGAAAAAGTGTTGCTGGTTTAGCCTTCATTGTGGGCAGCATTTCTCTCCATCTAGTTAATTATTGCGCTTTGAGGCTTTGCTGAGAGCGGAATAAGGCAAACTACTTAGGCCACATTTACGTGTTTGACGTGCGAAATAGTTCTCTGCTCCATCGGTGGTGTATTTGGCAATATGTTTGCCTCTTGCAAGATAGTCGTGCAGTATGAAGTGAAGTCGCTAGCACGATGGTTGCAGAACACTCAGTTACACCCTCAACCCGTCTTGCCACATGTTCGACACAAAGCCCACCAAAGCAGCTTTGGTAATCTTCCCGTTACTTCTTGTCTACTATTTCTTCTGATGCACACCTCACCACTTTAAAATCGTCTTTGGCATATGACTGTGAGCAGGAGTAACCTGCTGCTTTGCTTTGACAGACACTTTCAATCATTCACTCGTTCACTCACTTGAGTGTCCCTACGTGAAATGGAATGACCTTTGTGAGCTGCATAAGCACTGAGTTGGTGAGGCCATCTAAACATAGTGATGTGCATGTCTGGACTGGTCAGGATATCACAAGCCACGCACAGTGCGACAATTTCTCGAGTATTCAATGCAAATCTCCTGCAACTGATAGTTTTTGCTTCCAAGCAGGCCTATTAGCAGAACCTTTCGTCAACCACGATTATTGGATGCACCGACAATTGCATGTGCGAGTTCACCAAGAAGAACACCTCGATGTCCCCACGTGAATTCTTGACACAATCGTCAATCACAATCATAAGATGGCCAACATTTTTTCGTGGTGAAAGGATCGGATTACGGCTGACTAAGAGCATTGAGATCTGCACACTTTGCTTCATCGCAAGTACCGAACTTGTAAGGCCTTACTGCAAGCGCCAAACTGACACCCACGCTGTGCTGGCACAAACACGTTCGATGACGGTGGGCTAGCAGAGGCCTTCCATTTACTCTTGCAACTGCAGTTTTACCCAATCGGCTAACCAGCCAACCGTGGGATGAGGTCAAGATGAAAGACATATAAATGCACTCAAGGCAGTTGGCTAGACAATGAACGTGTGCCATGTTGATTGTTGCTGTCTTTCTCATTGTTGTCGCCTACTGCTCAGAAACGTATTCATCTTTCCATTATGACCTCAAATCTTGCCGAACAAGTCACCTGTGCCATAATCCAATGCAAGCGTCGGTGATAGGTTAGGTTGTTAGGAATGGGCGAAATTCGTAATGAGAGTGAAGTTGGCAATGCATTTTGCCATGACAAGTCACGATGTCAGACCAGCGTGACTCTATTTCAACACATCAGTGTGCGTCAGATGGTTTTCGTGATGCAAGGCAAGTCCACAAACAAGAGCTATTTCGGTGTAGCGATTGGATTGAGATGATGTGCCAACACAACTACCATGCGCAGTTGAAGTTGGCAGAGCTCACAGGAACATACGATCCAATCCTTGACCGACTCAAACTGTTGGCAGACCCATACTGCACCAGTCCTCACGAGGTAACTGAAAGTGTTGTGCTGATTTAGGTGAGTCGTCAGAGATCGCGGCGCGTACTGGTAAGTACGAGCGCATGTCTATTCCACAGTAGTCAGACAGCGACACTTTCTCTGCAGTTAAGGCCTCCTTTGCGTTTTCAAACGGCTCCAACACACGCGAAGCTCACTTGATTACGTGGGAATAATTCGTGTTGGTGCAATGCTACTAGAAGCATTTACTGGTGACTAATTCACAATCATTTTCGCAACATACCCTTCAGCTTACCACAGTGACGCCGGTAAGTACATTGAATTGCACCGTAACCGGACTTGCAATGTAGGATTGATTAACATTCGTTCTTCTCCACTTGACACATCTCTCAATGCTTCCAAGTTACCTGGTTCATGCCTGCATTCGCTCTCAGTCTCCGTCTCTCTCTGCTCAGCACACATTGTTCCGATTTCCACAGATGGTGTGTACTGTGGAACTTAGACTGCAAGTCCACCCATTCTTGCTGCGAAGTTATCGCAGCTCACGAGAACCAGATGATGCGTCAATTGAGCTGAGTGAATACCTCGTCAGTTTAGCTGTCGACACCACGTCAGTGTCCAACCTCAAGTATGGGCGATTCTCTTGATCAAACGCTAGTCTGTTCGGCGTATGCTGTCATTGCAAAAGCAACTTTTGCTGCCTCCACAGATGCATCTTCATTGGCCCGAATGCATGAAAATAAATTGAGAAGAGGACCCAAGTTAACGCACGCATTCTCAAAAGATCATTTTGGATTGTTCTCAAAGCTTCGTACTGTCGGCGTGCTAATGAGCCTGCAAATTGATGCGGCATTTTACCACCCATGTACTTGCTGCTCTTTACTTTAGCAACAAAACCATTGGGTAGGAAGACTCTTCACTAGCACATACAACGTTGTCACCACTTTACTCCTATTTTGCCTCCTTCCTCATTGCTTTTTTGGCGCAATCAAGTAGTTGACTTTCGTTTTGCAGCCTAAGTTGTCTCAAAGCTAGTACACAACGTGTTGTGTTTGTCCTTTTTGTTTTTAAATTCCGCTTTCTTTTCTAGACCAAACAATGAAAAGTGGTGCATCAGTGTCGGATATGAGACCAAAACTGCTTTCGTAGATTAAAGGTCAGGACGGAGTACAGCAAAATGCCTTCTCTAGCACTGGCCTCCCATCGGTTTTGCATGGCGCCGTGTGGGTCAACACTCAATGGTTAGTGGAGTCGAAATCCAGGAAGTTAATGTGTGGGGGAAATCAAGAGCTAATCAATTTGAGATTGTACATTTGGCTGATTACAATGGATACAATTCCTGCCTTATTTCACCAATACAATGCAGTTCTGATGATATTGATAATAGTCATTGAAAAATATTGTGCAATCGGAACGAGCATTGCTTGGATGAGTCGCAATCATGGCCAAGAATTGGTTATTGTTCCCTGTAGAGTAAATAAGCCGCAATCGCCATAGATGTTATGCCCTTGATACGTTACCAATATTGCAACAATGCGCAGCTTAATGTTCTTACAAATCGTGTGGTTACATCCCGACTGATGCTTGCACTGCCTTAAATGTGACATTTAGGCGAGAACCTTGATGTCCCCGAAGCTGGATGGGGTCAACCTTCTAGTTCTCATAAAAATTGCAGTTGCAGCAATAGCCACATTCATCTCCTCTTCCCTGCGACTATCCCTAGCACAAGAAAGCCGATTGTTTCCCGGCATCTTTGCTGTCCCAGATGAAAGCGAATCGGCGAAACAGTGGTAGAGACTGGAAGGGTGGCATATCTCTTACGTTGGGGAAGTCGACCATCTCTTCAAGCACGTGTTTTGAGTCAGCGGATAGTGATTGCGAACGAATGCAGTTTGTACGAAGACTAGTTCGCATTATTCGGTCACAGTGGGATCGGCAGTTTTGTCGTATGGAGCTAAAAGCTATAAAGTAATGCGTTCACCCCAAGCACTCACAGTGTTTAGGCCTTACTAAGCGGTTTCTGCAGTGAGCACTCGTGTGTTTCCCAATTACATGATGGCTGCGAGTGTGACCAGCTGACTGAGCCTGTTCATCCTTGTGGCAAAACTGTTCTTAACCAGGACGAGCAGCAGGACACCTCCCTCAGTTAAATGGTCACTCAGTTAGCGACCGTGGTGAGCGATGCGCCCTGGAAGACGTGTTCTGCCAGGTGGTGCAGGCTCCTAGCGATCCTTCCCATCCTCGTCATTTTTTTTAGGCAAGGGTGGAAAATCACAAGGACGAATTGTGTGTCCACTTGAAGGTAGTAAAATTGGACTTTGCTCAAGCCACCTTCATCCGTTAATGAGAAAGCTACCTCTCACCGAAAACCCCCTACTTTTAAATCGGCGACTCTTCCCAGTATAATTAAGTTTACCTCTGTAGAAAGCGGCCCTTCTGTAAATAGATCAGTTTGAACAAGACGCATGCTTCCCTATCATTGTCCACATGTCTCTACTGGGCACAGTCCATCAATGCTGTCAATTGGAGTGGCTCAATGGTCGCGTCACTTTGGCTGGGTGGGAAACAAATCTTAACCAGATGCACGGGATATCACTGGTGAACACCCACTTGGGGTCAAGAAACACTCATTACTCAGACTGCGAGCTCAATCGCACGCCTCTGCGAGGATGTGATCATGGAGTAGATGCCTCCAAGGTGCCCGACTGGAACGACTCCGATGATGTTTGTTGAGTGCCCTTTGGCAATGGATGAAACGACTGCAAGTGAGCCATCAGTTGTGGACTGCGGAGAGGAGCTAACACAGCAGAGACTGATGGGAGAAGCAGTCAAAATACTGGCGTCGACATGGAGGCCTGTCGTGTCAGAGGCGTTGATCACGACTGTGCTCGAGCAGGCAAAAGGCTTTACGCGACTGGCATGCAATGTCATCGGATCCTGTTGATCACCGAAATTTCTTTGACTCAACACGATTGGACGCATTATCGCCTTTGTTTGCCCGATTCTTACTAGGATGGCGCCAGGTAGTTGGATTCGAAACTCTCAACTATTTCTTCATAAACCTATCTTGTCGAAAATGAGGCGAGTTTGCCAAACAGGCACTGAGAAACCGTAACGAAGTTGACGACGTATGTGACATGCATAAAGGCGGTAAAGACATTCTTCTCTGAGTTGAAGCACGGCGTATCTGCGCAATCGTGGAATCACCGCGGCTGATGATTAAGGCCACCGCCGTTCTGCAAACGAACAGCGCTTCTTATTAATCGCTGGCCTGGCTAAACTTAAGGTTGGCGACAAGATCTGGAACACGACTTAAGTCCATTGTCGCTTAACGCTTGGTTTTCTCTGGTGCTTCAATCGTGGAATGTGCTAAAGGAATGAATGTGCATGCACACAGAATAAGTGCGAAGGCTACAATCGCCAGCAAGAAGCAAACTGAAATCTAAGGCGCGCCTACTTTGCACTAAAGGATGAAATCTCTGAAGTCCAAGCCAACGTTGAAGTGAAACTAGAAGCTCAAAATAGAACAAGTGTGATTCGCAGCGCTCTGATATTCCAGGTTTAAAGAGTTGTATAGCGCAACCAATAAGTTTTACTTGATTTGAGACAATAAGTTCTCACCTAAGAACACAATGTGAATAGCTAAATTTGACCACTCGAGTTTTTGCTGATAATCGATATGGAAACCATTGTGGGATCTATGGTCAAGTCTGGACATGGTTGGTCAACAGCAGAGCATGTTTGCCTAACTGAAATCCCAGTTGACACTGACAGAGATGCCGGCTAAAGCAGCAGGCTTTTGAGCGGGGAGAACTGCATGTCGAAGAGGCGGACTTCAGCTTCAGTATGCGTCGTCGCTATGACCGGTGATGGGATATGCCAACGCCCAACTGTTTGAGTCCTGGCCAATGGCAATGCTTCACAATTCCTACGACGTCTACATACACAGAACAACGCTGGAGTCGAGGTGGGTGGCACCGCCAATGTGCTCCCCAGTAATCAGATATCCACAACATCACCTACATGAAAAGCAGGTAAAGCATGAAATGGCAACTCCAGCTTTGAAAAATCGCAATTCATTCAGACCATTGCTGTGCTTACGTCGGTAAAGTGTGTGCTCACAACATTCCCTATGTTTTGTGACATTTCAAAAAGACTTCTAAAAAATTGGAACTGTAGGTGGAGATGTGCATATCAACGCCAAAGTATAATTTGTGTTGCGCCTGATGCGATCCAGTGGGCAAAATGTTTTGTCTCAGTCCTTAGACAATGCAAGTTTATGAAATGAGCACAGGCTTGATTTGTTTGTTGAAGGACCTGCAGAAATGTGCCCACAGATTAAAGTTTACTTAGCTTTTGCATTGCCTATGGTGTATTGTAGATGCCGGATTGTACAGCTAGCGTACAATTGTGGATGAATACCATGAATAGTAATAGATCGGAAGAGTTTTCTGATGACCAAGCACTCCTTACTAGCACTCGATGATACGCTTCGTAAGTCATTGTCATTGAAGGCTTCCCAGCGGACTTCCTTAAATCCCCTTGAATGAAGCGAATCCTCTTCGACTACGGGGCGTTGCTGCCTTCTATTCCCTCCACATGACTAGCTGTTAGCAACAACGCATCCGATCCACTGTGCCCACCACCAACCACCTACTAGCGCTGCATCTACACGACATCTCTCCTTTTACTAGCCCCACGCACCTTCAATCCTGCCTCCCTCTCCCCTCCATGTCAACTCTTTAAGCGAATACACACATCTATTCAGCACTTCCCGATTCACTCACAGGACATTGATTTCCCCATGAAATCACCACACGCCTCCAATCGAATGAATGCATTCTCTGCTTGGAACCCCACGAACCCGTACTTCTTTTCTTCCAAAATCATCTGTCTACGGACTAGTCTTTGCGTTCTCGTATAGTCAAAGCAATTTGCACGAGCACATACCTCCACGCAATTACTTGTCATCCCATTGAAACAACCCATCCTAGTGCCCCCTTCCTCTTCACTCAACCACGGGTGAATCCCACATGGAGTGGAATAAATTATACTTGAGATGTGTTCTGGTGCAAGCAAAATTAGAAGAAGAAGTGGTCCACAACCTGTTGATTTGTGGAAGGAGAATACTGTACACGAGAAACCACAGCAGTTCTACAGATAAGGCAAACTGCAATGATGTGGAGAGTGACAGCATCACAAGTAGTTGCCGACGTGAGGAACGGCGTGGACGCAGAAGGGGGAGCAGGAGACCTTGGAGGACTCAGTGTGGCCGGCATAACTCGCACGTGCCACCCTGCTCTGCTAGCGGCCACCACACCTGAAAGAGGTTTGAAAAGGAAAAACCACAGAGGGAACAAGAGTTTGTTGCTCGATACCAAGCCACAATCAGTCAATCCATCCACCCAAGAGAACCGAGGTTAACGCTCAGTGTTTCAGCCAGCTGATAATGCACACATGGAGGGAGAAGGCGCAAAGCGACATCCCACACAGCCTAATATGAGCAGGAACTCATAGCATGAGCAGATTCTATCACTACCGCTAAGCTTCACGTAGTAGTGCTGCAGGTAGTGCATTTGGCGAACCAAAGCACACAAAAGAAAACTGATAGGCTTGCTGGCGAAGGACAATTCTCACTCCTGGAGGATAAATCACTACTCTAGCACATCTGCCCCACCTTCTTCCTCTCACTACAGCATCGATGGCACCAGCAGAGGAGATGGATGAACGAGACGTGTCGTCATCCCAAATGCGGCCCAAATGTCTGAAATCTAAAGAGTTCCATAAGTGGCCGTTGCATCTGCTACGTCTCTGCGTCCAACTGCAATCAAGGCAACACCTGACAGCCTCTTTTCATCATCACGGCCCTCAAATCGCTTGTTATTTCCTCCATCCACACAGAAAATTGGCAAACGAATGCATTCAAACAAAAATAGTTTACGGCCTCGAATAAGCCTGTGAATGCATACCTTTGTAGTGCTGTGACACACAACACCAAGTGGGAAGAAAGTCACAGCACCATCATGGATCCCTGATGCACATGCTGTATGGAAGCCTCCTCCTCCTCCTCCTACAACGTTAGTCAAGGCGGTGGGCCACAGCGTTGACGCTTTCCCGTCAGTAGGTGGCGAATTTAAGGGTCATCAGTCGACACATAGTTGAATAATTTGATCCGCATATAAAGCCACTTTTGCAATACCCGCTGATTTCACACTTGAGTGACAAATACGCTAGTCATGTGGAATAAATAGCAATTCCACACTCCATGCGATGTTGCGTGGAGTCCAACAATGGGCTGCCGTGACTGCGTCGGTTGTGCTACACCCCATCCCTTCCCTTCGCCACACCTATTCCGCCTGCGTTGCCTTGCATACAAGCGTGTTGTCGAAGCCCAATCTCTTTGCTTACAATGGCATTGCAAGCTTTTACTTAATTTTATCAACTAACTTGTGCAAAATCATGCATCGTACGCAGGGACACGGCTTCTTCTACACTCTAATAGCGGAATCTCTTTTGCAGTGGCATGATTGATGCTCTGTGAATTTGTGAGAGCAAAGGAACAATGATTCCATTGTGCTCACCACTTAGATGCCGCTGGTATTTTGTGCAGTAGCAAGAGCTTTTCCAGTCTCTCTGAGCTGATGCCATGCAACTCTCTTCAGTTCCTCCTACCACACTACCCGCCCACCTCTGCTGAATGCACATAACACGTGTTTCCAGACTCGCATGTCTCATTTGGACACCAGATCTTTCCCACACCCCACAATATTCGCGCAGCCTCAAGGATTACTACCGTCTAAATGGCCGGGACACGGATATCTGGATCTGTGAAAGTTTAGCACAAAATAACCAGAAAACTAATGGAAAACATGTATCTTATCAACCCGCTGCCTAAAATTCAATGCCCACGCAGAATTCCAGCCAGGTAACCTCCTCCACTTCATCGCATTACCAGCTTCAGGAAATCTGCTCATGAAACTGTCTAAAGGTGCTTAGATTTTGTGAAGTGCTGCACATCTATATTCAAGCATATGGTGTTGGGATGCGAAATACTACTCAAACGGCAAAGTAAATCCAAACGGGTACATTTGAAAGCACATGAACTTGCACGTGTGTAGAAGCCAGTGGGCGAAAGAGCACAAGCGCCTTGCCTCACCTGTCAGGTCGACTGACGACTTAAAAGCGTTCGATGACATCAAGCGTCTAGCACAACATCGATTCATTTGACCGCATTAACATTACACGCTATTGTTTGCAATGAAATTATGCTCTATGCTCTGGCGTCTATTAATACTAGCAAATCTTCTTTCATTCTTAAGAAACTATGCAAACAAATGTCCGCATTGTTTTTTCAAACAATCAACTTTGATAGCGCTAACGTCTGAAGAACTTTTGCAGCCTTTAAAAGTTGCTTCATTTTACACCAACGGAGTGTACAATAATTCAAACATGCCACTGAGAAGGGCAACAAAGCGTCGTTAAAGCTCAGGTTGAATCTGAGAAAAGAAATAAAAGGGGGAAATAAGCCAAATTTGCAGCCAAATCACCCACAATAGTCGCTAATCTAAAACAACGGTTTGTGTTGTGTCTACTAACCATGCACAAGTCAGCCATGCGAACTCTAAACATTCGAGGTGGTAATAAAGGCCGACAAGTTGTGTCCTAGATCACTCTCTCACCAAAGAGCACGTTGAAAATGCCTTCTATTGCAATCGCCTACGGCACACTACTAATTGAGATCGCAAAGTAGGCAAGTTGGGTGTGCACATGCCTACTTGTGCGTTTGCTTATGGTGGGATGATGTGGATGATGAAATGTTGGGTGCTTTGGTGTAGAGGTCGAGAGCTTGTAAATTGGCGGCGCCATGAATATGCTGGTATGAACGTGGTTGGTAGTGCCATGCGTAATTAGTTGGGAATGCTTTCCTGTGCACGCTAACTTGGGTGAGCTCCTCAGCATCAGCGGTTCGATTTTCTGCGTGGGTGTTGAATGATTATAAGGCATGTTTGCACGTTCGTATTCGGCTTCTAATTACCGTGACCTACGCACCTACTCATGTTGATGAAGCATATTTGGGCTCCATTCCTAAGTCTACTGATAAGCACCACTGGATCGTTCAAATATTCTTTTGCTTTGTTCTTGCAACCAACGTGTCCTTAATTTTCCTTACTTGTGTCCGTTCGCCGAAGCGTATTCTGGACTCAATTTTCCCACCAATAAGCCACGACAGCCTGCTCTGCGGGTAGTCATCAGGAAATAATTGGGTGGAGGATGGAATCGGCAATTGCATAGGGAAAGACGTAGGCGCTAAGGCAAAGATTGGAGTGAAGCAATGGCATCAGATGGGAAATCGTGGAAAAGGAAGGCACGTTGAAGTTGGGTTGAGGCAGTAGTTGCAAGTAGGTGGGTCAGGTGAATCTAGTTTGGAATTAGAGACGATTCCTCCATCTCTCAGTTTTGCTTGTTGCAGAGAAGGATTATCAGTGAAGTGACACAAGGTAAGACGCGTGTGTTGGCGCAGGTGGGACAATGGTGAGACCCCTTCACACCGCGCCACATGAGAGGGGATGGGGCGGAGGCGAGAGCTCATCACTCATGGGTGTGGTCTGAGTGCACTCGCTTGTGAGCAACTAACACAACAACTTATTAGGCAAAACAGCCGCCTAGCGCTTTGCCCTCTAGACGTTTCAATTCAAAGGCTGCACTCTGATTGTAGTAATTATGGTAGGCTTTAACTCTCCTCTTGTTGGCTGGACTGCTATAGGCTGCATCACAGTGTCCCCAACTAAGAACCATCATGTCATTCCAATATTGCGTGTGAACAATTCCAAGCTGATTTAGTCTGCACTATCGGTCGCTCCTCACCACCGTGTTGCAGCATTTCCAACATTGGCGAAGGTAACTCTATCCATCTACCTCGGCATACGCTTATTTGCTTATCAAAAGCCTGCTAGATGTGAGCTCACTTCAGCGTAGTGTACGCGAATTCAGGAGGCGGCACTGCTTCCACCCCACAACAACTAGAATTGTATTCGGAAGCTAACTGTCCGTGACGTGTAACGAGATGAGCAAGGTAACGCAAGCAAGAGTATAGAAATCATACGGAGTGTTAGAGTAGTGGACGCATAATGGTCAACAGCGGAATAGCTGCTCGGAAGTGACCAATTCACGCATTTGAGTATCTCCCAATCTCACAGGTCAAAACGGTAAGCTAGTCAGGAGAGGAAGATGTGGTTTGTGAAGACAGTGCTTCGGCACACACTCACCACACCATCAACAACTCACCTCACTGAGAAGGAGCGGAGTCTATTTTGAATAACTGTCCGACCTCCAGTACTGTGTGATGCACTGAGGCGTCGCTGGAGGCTGAATGGGTTGGAGGCGTCATCAGGATAGGGAAGTGCAACGATTGTGGTGGAGACGGGAAAGGTGGGAATAGAAAGATAAGAAAAGCGAGATTAAGGGCGAGATCGAATGGTGGGGTGAACTTGGCACGTGTCAGGAACGATTGCCTACGAGGCCTTGAAGTGCGCCTTCTAGCGCCAATTATCTTGGTTTTAAAGGCACTAGCTGGTAGAGGAACACCGAAAACGTAAACATATGGGTTCTCGAAAACAGGTGCCGTCATTTCCAATTTAACTTCGATACGTGCGCCTATTGTCACTTGCACAGTTGCATCCACCTTCGCATGCCCAATGGTCACTTGTTTTGCTACCTAAAGTATGCAAATCGACGGTCATTGAATGATAATGTTGGAGTAAGTAGGAGTAAAATTATTGCAGTTGCTAAAATGCAACGCTTCATTGCCCCCTTATATCAGGCCTTGATGAAAGAGGTGGGAGATGATGTGGCATCCACAAAATTGAGCACTTGAAGTGCAAAAGGAAGACCCACGTCACTGGGAGGGGCTAATGTCAGCCCAGTCACGTTGAAGCAAATGCCGACGGTGTAGGTTGAGGTGTTTTCGGATCCGCTCTTTTCCAAGGAAAAGGGGCAAGAGCGAGAGAGACCTCCAATAGCTAAGACATAAAAATTTTTGCCATTTTTCTTTACGTAATCTATCAGTGGTCTTTTTGCCAAACCAGTTAGAGAATCCACGGAGAAGCCTGGAAAAGGATCGTCAGCAACAGGGGATGCTGGACTCACCGTAACTCATTGTGAACACTGACTGATAAGGAAATGTCGGAGTTTCGCATCAACCACTATTGAGACCTGATTTGCTTTACTTTACTACGCCGATCTAAACCACACACCGGCTTCTCATCAGTCGATTTCGTCTACCCTGCATGGCACAATACAACCCACATCCCCGTCTTATTCCCAGTAACTGATACGTCATCGACAATACCACTTATTCAGTGGTATTACGAGAACGGCAGTTGTTACAGATGCTTCTGACTCTGTCACCACAGCTGCTATGTCTTCCACTTGTACTGGCTCCACCATTGCCACTACAATAATGAGATGGCAGTCGTTTTCTTCATTCAGTACTTTTCTCACTTCCTCCCTTTTTATACGCAGTAATATTTTCTTCTTTTCCATCATCGCATCAACAGCACTTATTAGCCCTTCCACGTGTTCCTCACATTCCTGATGGACAGACTTCATTTCAGCCACCCCATCCCACCTGCGTCGGCCTCCGATCAGGTGAGCAGCAGCGACAACAGCGGTGGCGGCAGTCCCTCTAACCCTCATTTGCATTTGCACAATCTCACTAAAATGTGAGACAATTGCAAATGCAGGACCACCACCCACAACCTTCATTTTGACCTCTTTTGATGTTCCCTCCTTCCCTCAGTTTCACTTCCCTTTTGCAAATGTGAGTGCGTGTCAGGGCAGACAAATCATTAATAAAACGACTATCTCTAATTCCGCTTTAAGAGTGAGGGCGTCTTATCCTTATTCCTATGCAATTCTTGCCAAAGTAGGTGAAGAAGCAACGTCTTTCGACTGTGATGCAATAATGTGGAAAGGTGGCCTGATACTGTCGTTGTAGCAGCAGCAGCATTGGTGACCGATGCAGCATTGACGAGGGCAACGCTTAAGGCATTACGCGACCAAAGCAGTACTCCTTCACCATTTCCATACAACTCACATCTCTCTTTCTTTCCTTGAATAGTCGACCACACAACCAATGCTGTAAAAGTAGGTAAATGGGAGCAACACTGACAAGAACCATGTCAACTGCCTGCCGACACACTTTGTGATGATCGTTGGTCGAGAAGCTGGTGCACAGGTTCTCTGTCTCCCACTGTTGCGAGATCATGGTGGCACCGAAAGTAGAGAGAAGAGGTGAATCTGGTCTGGTCTGGTCTGGGTTAGGGTTAGGGTTAGGTGTCAATGTGAAGCCTTCATTGCTGCTGCTTGTCTGCCATACGAAACGATCTTGGCCCGGTTGCAAGGCTAAAATATAGCATGCAGCGGTTGGGTAAGGCGAGTGCGTAAAAAGTACGGTACGAGAGTTAACTTGGTTCTGACCAAAACATCATTCAAATCTGGGACGCATCAGGTTCAGTGGAATGTCCATTGGTGAGAGCTTAACATATGCAAAATAACTTCCAACAATGTGAAAACATGAGTGATGATGATAAGATAACTCGTCGAAATCAACATCCACAGCCAAATCACATTCTCGGAAGCTGCTGAACAAGCGTGCTTCACCCATCCACCATACATTAGCAAAATGACGACTAATGAGCCAAAAAAGTCATAAGTTTGACACTCCTCACTTCTCTAACCAACCGGAGGAGGAACGCTTGCTCACCGATTGTCGACTAGCGGAACCACAGAACAGTGATTATAATGGACATTTGGCTACAGCATTTGCCATGAAAACGATTAAAATGGCTAAGCTTTGAACAATGGATTCAATGTTGCTTCCGCGTTTTCATTCCACTCACCACTTTATCCTCTCTAGAATGCAAACGCCCTGTTTTTCTCTCTGTGTGTGTATTTTTGAGTAGGTAAGTGAATGGATAAGTGGCACTGCGCTGACTGTGGACACAGTCATCCACATTCTGGTGAAGAAGTAACAACTACGGCTCTGGTAAATTGAACTGACGCAACTAGAACGTATTCAGAAGAAACTATTTTGAGGCAAATGCAAAAAGATAATCAAGACTGGTTGTCAAGTGCCATGCGTGACAGCTCATAACAATGGGACAATCGGTCGAGCAATGTCTCCCATAACCGCCTCAGTACATCTGCACAGTAGAGGAGCTACAGTCTCCACTGTTCAAATGAATGGCAAGTTGTAAAAGGAATTGGTTAAATCTGGATCTGTTCCCTCCTTCCACAGACAATGCATTTGGCAGGAGCTGGACTAATCGTTGCCTACCTTGCATCCTCTGTGTTTCCAATAGTGATTTACACCTCTCCATGTGATCTCGTGTGTGCAGATAGACTGCAGCTGCGTAATATTCTATTGGTGTACAGAAGGAGAGAAGATGAAGTGATAAACAGTGGGAAACCAAAGTGACGACGTGTGCAGTGCAACTCACCCATGACATTCTCCACCACATCAAAGCACAAAACAAAACGCACATGATGAGCAATCATGGTGGTTTGGTACCCCGCACACGAATAGCAGTATATCCGAGGCCAAGACCGCATCACAAATTATCACTGCATTCGAACTTAGATGAGCTCAGTATGGGCAAGCGTACAAGTCCAACGCGCTCGCACCTGACCTGACTTATCCACCTTATCAACTGACTAGCACTAGGCCTTCCGCCACTTCGCTATGTACTTTATCCACATTGGAAAATGAAACAGGCTGCATACAACTATCACATTCAAACATTGCCGTCCATCATCTGTCATTCTACTACGTTTCGCGTGGCCAGTGGTAGCGTTGAGGACGTCGAGTCGGAAGCGGCTAAATTCGCACCTGCTGCCTGTGCAAATGATTAGTATAATGCTTCACCATCTTGGTACCGTTAGTTGCACTTCAGATCACGTCCATTCTGCAAAGTAGTGACACAATCAGCCGTGATCACCCAAGACCGATTCGCAAGATTTTTTTATAAAAGGTGACAATGCTTACGTTGTACCGCTGTTGCGACCAAGGTAGTGGCTTGTGGAAGTTGTCGTCTCCATACTATCGCCGAATTCTACTACACCACGTTACTTAGCACAGAAGGCTCCAAAATCATTCAATGTTTACTTTATCCTTTCCTAGATGGGTATTCCAAAGGCTGAAGTAGATACAATTTACGTTGAGGTGATGGTGAGAGGGAAGAAGGTGAGGGAGAATCCCACTGACCGGCTCCAGATGACATTACTCAAAAAGACCGCCACGCATCCTGTTCAAAGAGATCGTAATTGACAAATGAAAAACAAATGCAAAGCTGCAATTCTAGGAAACTCTAATAGGCTGCGTCACACGTGTATGAAGGTGTTGACATACCACGATTAACGGTACGAAGCCAGTGTTGGAAAATTGGGTTGGTGACTCAAGTGTGAAGTCAACTTTTAGTTCTTAAATGCCATTTCACCGAACACATCCAACCAACCACTATGCAGATCGATGCGTAGCCTCAGGTAAACGTGCGGTAGGTGCTTGATGGTGGAAGTGACACAAGCATTGGGCAGGTGGAGGTCCATCGTGGCGACCTCAGCTGCGTGGCGTCATCCATTACGCAGTGGCAGTCCCGAAGTCACCACGCAGGCCTCTCCTATCGCCTGCACCCACCATGGGCAAATCCAGCGCCAAATGCAGTGCATTTCGGGTGCTTCTGTTTTACCTATGCTTGTGTACTGGTGAGGGAGATGCAGGTGTGTAGGTGATGCTAGACATCAACAAGTTCACATTCTGCATTTACTCAGTAAAGCATAACTTGAAGCACGACATCATCAGGGCGAGTGGGAAAGGCAGAGTACTCGTTTTAGTTATCAGATGAGCAGAATTGGGGGTCTACTTGTAGCCATAAGTAAACTCAGTCGTGCCACATGAAGCTCACCTTGCAGACGTCGTAGTGTGCAATCGTCACTAGTGTACATTGACGTCTCGTCATAGGACTCAGGTGGCACTGCAACACCCGTCTTCAACGCTTCCCCCACAACACCACAACTCTAACTCAACCTCACACTTCCACTTGTACACGGTTCAGACCCTTCATTTTAGGTCGGTGTACAACCGTCCAATGTGGAACAGTGGAATTAGAGCAGCCAAGCCCGCCAGCTAGAAATGATGCGGCAGCAGACGGCAGAGTAGACCCTCCTTCTTCCTCTTCCCCTTCTCTAGTTCATCCAGTCGAGTTTACACCTCTTCTTCCAACCAAGTCGAGTATTTTTTATATCAGTCTGAAGATGCGCTTTGCAATGCTCGTTTTTCTTGCGAGGTTAAGGGGAGGGTTGAACGCAATCGCAAACCTACTTTTCACTGGTCATTCGCTGAATCGCTTCATTCAGTTCCTTGAATCGTGGTCTTACTGCAGCATTGCCCGACCATGCACGATCTACAATGTTTCTGCAAGTCGGTGGAATGCCCGTATCACGAAGCTGGGAGGGAAGGACAGTAGCAATAGGTGGATGCTTTGCCACCAAAAGGAAAGAATGTGGTATAACGCATTGTTGCGCGAGTCCCTTCAAGCTTGCGCAGATAAACTTCTATGGACGCTGCGGAAATCTCTGCTCCTGTCACCCAACTCACTTCTTTTCCACTTTTTTAGATACTTTTACACCACATTGGCAATTCAGGGGCAGAATGCGCTGGGAATTAGCGTAATCCATGGGAAAGCAATGGTCGACACATTCATCTCGGCAATGACCATTGCAGGTTTCACTTGTGCTTTCACTGCACCATACATGAACAGCGCTGAGTCTCTATATGCATCAGATCTCCTTCTGTTAAGGCTCTTTTAATCCCATGTCGGTATCCTGTGGCGAGGAGGAGAAGATGGCTCTTCCTTCCCCATGACACATTCTACAATGCCCTCCGTTGGCATGTCGTTTAGTCCATGTGGTGTCATCCGGTAGACGTCTTCGTGCATTATTGTGCTGAATACATAGACATCAGCCGGCTTGATTCCAACCAACGCTCAGACGCTCCTAGTAGTTGATCAGGAAATGAATAACAGCTGCAGAAGGTGACGAGTGCGGCTATTGCATTATGGATTCATGAGATGCCAAAGTCGGTGGCATTCAAGACTTATCAACTAATGACAACGCCAGTAGACGATTTCAGCATTTCGTGAGCCTTGAGGTATGTGTTGTGAAAGAACTCTATTCCCATGTAACAGCACAGTGAAGACAGTAGTTACCAAACGTTAGATAGAAGAGATTCGCTCAAGTGCCATAAGATAGCATCTACTGAACCGAACCAACTCAGCCGTGGGCGAGAGCTTGAAGTCCCAGTCCAATGCAACGCTTTTGTTTGTGATAAAATCCGACACACGGAAACGCAGTTATAGGTTAGTCGAAGCAAAAGCAACTGCAACATGGAGCATAGAAGCAGGTGTGGCGTGTATCATTGCACTAATTGTCTGTTGTACGTGAATGGAGTCAGTTCTCGAAATACAGATGTAGAGCACTTGCAGAGGATGTGAGATTGGGACAAGGCAATCGTCTTTGCAATCCTCTTACTTATCTTCATTACGGAATTCCTCTAATTGGTGAAAGAAATGAGCTTTGACTGGCGAGTGTGGTGACTGGTGACTACTCGTTGTTGGAAAGGCTTCTTCGCGAGGATGCTGGGGACTTTGGAATACGTTTCCGTTGTGATGATTTTAGCGCTTTACCTTTTGTCTTGCCTCTTCCTGGAAAGAATTCAACTGCACTTCATAACCATCACTGTAGGTCAGCGATTGGGCGAATTCTGGAGCATTGTGCCACAGCTTGCACAAATTCGTTAGCGAACCATCGAAATTATTGGGAAAAGGCATGCTGCAAGTGTGGGATTTGTTGCAAATAAAAACGATGATACAGATGAGTACTTTTGGCAAAATAAGTGGAAGAGGTCTTAGTTCATCACCTAAAGGCTTCCCCGGTGACAGCAGTGAAAGAGAAGACTAATGGAGTGCGATGCCACACAGCATTCCACAAAAGTGTTGACATTTTCGTGTCGCATTTCTCGCAGTCCTGCGAGGTGCCTGAGTGACCGTGAGCTCAGTGGAATGCGAGACAGAGCCAATTTCCCAACGTAGACCTAAACTCAATGAAACCAAGAGCCAAGCAAGAAAGATAGCTAAAGCTATTGAGATGCAGCTTTTCAGGTCAAACACCATCTGCACAGTAACATGATGCGTGCAGCTAGTAAATGTGAAATTATTTGAAGCCACTCCTCTCTCCTTGGTGTTGATCTCAGCTCTGAGGTCACATTTTAGGCCAAAAAGAGCGTCTTCTACCTCTAAGTGGTTGTACGCATTAAAGTAGCTTGTAGTGATGACCGGCACATGGTGAACGCTTTCGCTCGCATCTGACTCGAGTTTAATGAGCTTCATGAATTTGGACTGCCCAAGCCCTTGACTCCACTGCCATCTAGAAAGGCGGCTTTGTACTCATGCGAGTCGCTACTCGTCCTTGTCTCAATAGCTACCCTTAAGGCAACTGTGCTCCTCACTTCTTCCACCCATAGACCGTGTAGGCCCATTCGCTACGAGGAGGTGTAAAGAGATGAATGCTCAACTCGTGAATTGTTGCAGCTGCCCTGCCTCATTTGCCATTAAAGTTCTTCGGTTATTTGAATAAGACTTTAAAATTCACCTTCCTCTTACTACTTTCATCGCCCATAACTTAATGAGAGTTTAGTTGGGCGCTTTCGATACCCCATCTTAATTTACTGACCCATGCAATTCAATTTTGGTAGTCTTTGAAGCATGGCTTTAAATCGTAGCAGGTCAATGATCTTCATGTCTATTTATCATCAAAGGAAAGAAGCAAGAGTGAAGTGATTGCACTACTGCTTACTTTACAGCATTGTGGCCCACCTCTTGCACCTCGCGTATGGAAGAAGATGCCACATCCAAGAACATGTGTCTCTGGGTGTTTGAGGGAGGAAGCACAGTGCTTTGCACATCTCTGCCAAATGTGCAGACACTTGGGCAAACGTGAAGTGAAATTCGTCAGCCGATAATGTCATTGAATGAAGCAAGCAAGAATTATAAAGTCATGGCAAAAGGAAGAGATTGTAATGTTGTGCATAGATCAAGAAGGCGACATGCACACTCTGCCAACTTAATTGCTGTCCTCGGTGCTTCACTGTGCTTAACCTTTCCCGTAGACCGTTACAGTGCAGTTGATAGTCTAAAAATCACCTCCTCTATAAGCTAAGGTCTACGGGTAGAAAAGGAAATTGGAGCGCTTGGATAAGGTAAACTTGAGATGCAACAATTCTGCTTAAGAATCGGCACAGAAACACCCAGTCGCGAGAAACACCTTTCTTATACACTAGTCTGCTTTGATATTTAGGCTTGAGAGACAAGATCCCTATTGGTTAGACAAAATTTGCCTGCTCTCTTCATCATCAGTTAGGCTGGCTGCGTCCTCACTGAAGCTGTAATCAGCTAATGCACTACGGATGAGGATCCATCACTAACTCACACAAGCAATAAGCGGATGACAGCATGTTGGGAAGGCCATTCCACCAAGTGGAAGTACAGTCTGAAGAGAGTGGCAGAAACACTGTATACAACCATCTATATTACCATCCTGACTATTGTTTAACTACTTTATCCCATCAACAATTCAATGCATTCCCTTCAAAACTACGTCTATAAAGCATGGCACGAATCATGGCAGGTCATTAATCTTTACCTTATTCTATCAGCAAATCTATAAGTGCCCTTCAAAACCACTCCTCGCAGGTCGCTGTGTTTAATTCCATGGCAATGGCATTCCATGTGAGATTAGCAGTTTACTTCTTGCCCGGTTGGGCTATGTGATGCCTAAGATGACAAAAGTAATTTAAGTCCCTTAAGTTCAAGCACATATTTTAGGGCACTCATCGTGAAAGGCCACCCAGTTTTAGTGTTCAAGCCGCATCCCTTCGCACCCATTTAGATCAGAGGTGGAGTGTCGCTTGCACTTCAGCAATCGCAAAGCAGCGTTGACCGTCGTCGTACTCTCCCATACACTCCAGTGATTTCGGTCGAGTTGGTGAAAGCAAGATGTTACTTATTTTAATTGAATAGCGCAAGACAATGAAACCCACATTTTAGCGTCGGTTAGATGAAGGTGGGGGACAACAGGAACTGAGTCGGAATTTAAAACGTCTCATTGCTCATCGTCAGAGTCCCACTCCTAGGCAGTCTAAACAAAGCATCGACTGTAGTTGTTCCAATTTCGCGAATTGTAGTCTGCGACACTTTTGTCCACCCAAGAGTCAAACCAAATCAGTAAAAGTTAGAGGCGGGAAAGGGAACATCATATAAAAAACACGTATAATTGAGTGCAGCAGACTTCTCTGATAACAACGATTGAACTGGACGCAGTCCTTGCAACGCTGACAGTCGTAAGGCTAAAATGATGCTACAAGAATGTAAACAGGGTTTGGAAATGTCCATAAAGAAGAGGATATGTGGAACAAATTTGTGTTCGTAGAAAGATGCGGATTGGGTCAGGAAGGAAAAGCTCCAAGTGAGCTCTCTCTTCTTTGACTTGACAAGTGCCAATCATGGCTACTAGCAACTGCAAGAGGCACAGCAACCTCCACACCATTGCTGGTGGCCAGACACACATGAATTGACGAATGCCACTGCGCCTGTCAATGGTTCGCATTGGTGTTAGTGACACCAAGAGTGATAGCCTCCCGCCAGTCAAAAGGCATTTAGCCACCACGGTAAAGACGTGGTCGTGAGGTGTCTGATAGCAGTTTAAGTGACAGCTCTATCGCCACACCATTTCCTTACTGCCTGAGACAGTCTCTTTATATTTGACTTCTCAACTACACCGAATAATCCTTTACGCAATTGTGCCATTTCTCACACCACTTTTATTAATCGTACAATTCTCGTATGTCGCGCTCCCTGGAACCAAGCTCATGTCTTCTTTTGACCTCAACCTCACAACATGACATGCCACGATGACATGACATGAGTTAAGCGATGACAGCTCACTCGCACGCCACCCCCCTTCCCTGTAAGCTCTCCTCACTAACACTCTGTGATCACGCGACCGCATAAACGTAACTAACGTTTATTTACCCACATTCCCGTCAATCCATCTACTGATTTATGATGTTGTCTCCACTCATGATGACATGAGTGTGTCTTGGAAATAAAATAGCGTGTTTCCAGCTGGCGAAACAAGAGGTGATCATACTTTAAGTTTCAGTGGTAAGAAGGAATTAGGTAAAATAAAAATTAAAGCAAAAATTAAATGACTCTAGCCAGCGCTGTTGTTGCAAGGACCCGACTGGGGTTTCTTCTCGCGTCAGATGAGCGACCAACTCACTGCCTCAACTGTAAATGGAGCTATCATCAAGGTGCTACTACTTTCGCAGACTCTGTGCAGCAGTCTAGATGTTTGGAGAATGTTTAGCAATCGGCTGCTACAAAAAGGGAGTTAGTGTCGCAAGCAGTGTACAAGGGTGGATGGATAACACAAACTTCCTTGTCTACCCTCTCCACTCTCACTCGCTTAACTGTGCAATTCAATGCACCCAGCGCTTTCAGATGTATGCTTTGCAGGAATATTCAATGTTTGGCAAGGTCGGTGACCTTCCGACATCCCCATTCATGTAACAATGAGAGGTAGAAATGTTCTCCCCAAGATGATGCATTAATTAGCAGCCCATACGATGCAGTGAATGGTCTGATGAAGTAAGAAGCCGTCGGCTTAGCACATAAGAATAGGCAGTCAGACCCTACACCCCAACCCGTCTATGATCAATGGAGAGAGGTATAGCATGAGTGTGCGTATCGCTATAAACGCAATGCTGCATAAAAAAATGAGGGATGGAGGGAGGGAGCGCTGTTGTGTGAGAAGGGATCATTGGTTTGTTATGGTCGGGCGCCAGCTTTCGACCGCGACGCTTTACGCCGTTGAGTAGGAGCGAGCGCAGCCCTCCGTTGTTGAACTACGAAATGCAGAGAAGAGGAAGAAGAAGATTCGCATGCTAACTACTACCACTGAGGGCTAGATGTCGCTTCCACTACGGTGTCGGCTTGAATAAAAATAATTATCCAAAAGGAATCAGATACGACATTCTGTGAATGAAGTGGATTAGGAGCGCTATGACATTATGCACAATTTTGACGTAGTGAGGAGGAATTGAGGATACTGTCCTCCAAGCATCAAACTGGAAGTGGAAGGTTTGCGTTTAGCTTAGCTTTGGATTTGTGCGTGAGGAGATTGCATTCAACTACTATAACGGTGCCCTTTGTGACTGCAAATGACATCAAAATAATCCGAAAGTGGACTCCTAGCAAGTTACCAAAGCAGCTCAGAGGGGCAGAGCAAGGGATAAGAACTTCACGTACACATTTTGAAAATGCCCTTCTTAGCCAAGATACGTCGACTGTGTCTATCAATTTCATCCAACACCACTTCCTGTTTAGAATGCTGGTGTGCATTAGTGTCGGAAGAGGAGGCACTTATTATTGAAACGGAGGATGCTGCTGACACGGGTGCAGCCTTAACTGCTGTGCTCGGCTGCACCTGGGACCGGTCCACTTCCACAGCAAAAGAGGCAGTGAAGGAGGCTGGAAGAGCAGAACTCGTTTGATTACCTAAATGTAGCACAAATGCCATAAGTGGCAGGGGAGTGTGAGCTGTGAGGAATTCAGTCGGTGATTGCAACATGCATAAAGATTTGCAAGACACAACTGATGGAGCTGTGGTGAAAAGTCCTTTTAATCGTCAAAAGAGGCTCGTGGCGAGTAGGCACAGGATTTGTAGACAAGAGGCACAAAAAGACGGTGTCTGAGTGATGGTAAAATATTGCGAGATAACTCTTACGAAACGTGGGAAAAACTGTAAAAGCGGAATGTCGACGGAGGGCACAAAGAGTGAAGATGAATCCGCCACCTGCACTTCCTTGGCAGCCTCGTTATGTCATCTGCATCTACCATCAATGAAATCATAATATTATGTGTCTACCAACATCCGAATAACTCATTGTTCCGCAGTGCAATGAGTTAGCACATCTGCATTCAAAGTGATTTGACCTTAGCGGAGTAGTGGAACACTGTACAGCTCAAAACGTGGCACCTTGGCAAGCACCGACGACGGCCAAATGCGATCGTCAACAGGTCGCCTTGATGCGAGATACAAACAGAGCTTTTAGTAGTCCACCTTCTTGAGCTATCTCTTCTCGTGGCCTCCCTTTATCTGCTTTAATTTTTACTCTACCTTACCGCTGTTCGTTTGTGTGCTTTCGATTGCCAAGTGAATTAGCACAAAAGAGATGTGCCAACTACTGGTGCCCATCCTCCGGTCAGCGGAGGTCACGTCGCTTGTTTCAGTTGCTTCCGAACGTAAATATCATGAGGAAATCAAATTTAGGATGCTTAGGCAGACATTTGGTGCAAGAGCAGAGGGGAATTCAATATCGCCTTCCACATTTCACCTTAGCCGTAATCAGCTTTATTCATGGGATTCAATCCTTCAAATAATGTTTCTCTACCGCAATCCAAATTTATCTACATTACTGAGTCTTGCCAACGGATAAAAGCTACATCCCATCAACAAACCCGAGAGGTAGTACTCCACTAAGTCTGGGTCATTGCCCAAGTTATTGCTAGTGCACCTCCTAACTCTTCACAACCACGATATTTCGAGCTGATGCGATGTTTATGTGACAGCCTCCTGCGCTTCCTTCCATCTGTGATTTCTGCGAATCCTTAAATGGATTCGGGATCCAATTCCATAGCTAAAACGCGTCATTCAACACAAAAGGCGATATATGTACAACTTAAACTCGAATGGCCACAAATTTTAACAGCATTAAAAAAGCGTCTTACTTCCAATGATGCACAAAACAATGACCAAAACGCAGTGACGCAGACGCTGTGCTACTCATCCTCGGTTTAGGGTTACGCCATCCCCATTGGTCAATGTAAATCCATGTCGGGGCGAGTTGAACACGAAATCGTGTCCTCAGCAGGTATTGTCACGTCTCCTACCACAAGGAGAAGCCTTCTTGCTGAATCGAATTCGTCTAATTAAGGCTCCGCCATCCTCAATTTCTGCTTTATCACACCCTGTCCATAAAAATGTAATGAGCTAGTGTCGTACGATGCTTTGGAATGTCTAGTCAAGGCAGACCGCTTTACCTTCGTTATCAGAGCCCCACACCTGCAATGTCTTGATTTCCCTACCTCAAATCCCACCTTCCGCACCCACCGAGGTGACACATTCGCATTTGATGTGATCAAAGCCATTTAGAGTTATAAAATCAACAAAAATGCCGCTATGGGCTCGATTGATAGATTCGTCTCTGATGTTGGTGGCAAACGTGCCATTAATCAACATGAGTTAAACCAGGAGAACTTGATATGCATTACTAAGTCACCTCAACAACCATCTTATGACTCGAGGGATTGCATTAGCAATGACCACGACGACACACGGCATTTGTGGCGTTGGATTATCACATCACTTGGCACTCAGGTGCATTTGTATACGCTTCCTGCATCTGGAATGAAATCGATTAGATGGATGGATGAATAGACGTATCCACAGGCAACAGGGAATGCATTCACGGTCATGTATGGTATGATAAGACAGATAAGTGCTATGCACGAAGAGGTGGAGCAATAACGAATGGCTAAGGAACAGTTCAATGCATTGACATAATCATTAGAAATACGCAATGACACAAAACTCCCTCACACCTCGTCGCCCTCAAATAACACATTCTGATGTGTGCTTGCAGAATAACAACAAATTCACAAAATATTTGGTTCTTTGTCTTTCAGAACAGTGCAGCTGCCCTACAGTCATTCATCTCATGGAATGACTACGAGAATATAGTGGACACGGGGGTTATGGGTACAAGTATGGGTGGATATAAAAAATAATTCAGGTCGGACTGGAAGAACAAATGTCATCCACCAGAAGGCCTTGTATCCTCATCTTCTCCTAAGGTATCGCAGAGAATATGTCCTCCTCCCCTTGTACAATGCCCAGTTGCCCACTCCATGAACGCTGTTCCCTCCTCAACATCGCAATCCGTTCATCCGATGGCTCGCGCACCACAGTGACACAATTCAATCGACGCCAGCAGTGCACCTCATCGTATACAATTAAACACGCACAGACAACACCACAGAACACCAGAGGAGGTATTAACCAGTACAGACAATTGATCACGCAACCAAATATGCTCGTCAGTGCAAGCGCGGCAATGAAGGCACAGCCCGACCATGATCCGAAGACTCGATACAACAAGTTGACGGCGACAAAGCAGAAGAGATTGAGCAGATATCGCCACTGCAAAAATCAAATAGTTTGTGCAAGGCAAACAATTAAAGGTGTCGTAGTGGCAAAACAATAAAATTAGAGCAGCTTTTAAGGAAACGATGGCATTTTAAACCATTTGGCAAAGCAATTCCGAAGTGGAAATAGAACGGACATTTCAGCAACAATAGGCAAATGAGTGTACTCCACAACAAAACAACTAGTTTGTGCTGGCATTGAATGCACTGCACATCCTTACCTTTCTCAACGGTTTCATGCATTCGCGTGTCTCATACACAAAGTGGCACAGCTCACATATCCTCAACTGACTAACTTCTATCCAACGCTGAATGCACCTCTCGTGCACGTATTTTGTGCTCCCATCACACAGACACGGCGCAATCAATTGGCCACAAGATTCCAAATCCTCATTATTTAGGAAGTCGTTGGAATCACAACAGATCCGACAAAACGGCGAACCATGATTTGAACTGCTGGCCGTCGATCCAACGCTTTGAAGGTCCTCATTTCCATGCAACAATGGCTGAGGAGATACAGACGATATAGTGCATGTGTTGGATAAAGAAGACAGCAACCTTTCTTTACTTACAGAGCAAGGTCGACGAGAAGAATGAGGAGGTGTTGTTAATCGGCCATCTGCTGTCTCGTCGACTTCTCGGGGTTGCTTTTCTTCTTCTTCTTCTTCTTCTTCCTCCGTCATCGATTGTACAAATCCCATGTCAGCTGTTTGCCACCACTCATTCCGCAAAACTCAACATTGTGCATTATAATGATCCAATGCATTCCCACCAAACACCCTACAACCCCGATCCGACAATAACCTAGTGTCACCCAAAATGCCTCATTTTAATGCACACCAACAGAATCGACTATTTCGAGCCCCTAGTGCATTTCTTAGTAGTACGATCTTATCTATCTGCCCATCTGTCCAGCGAAACCTTTCAAAAAAAACAAATACGTTTCACGTCACATTGCAAGCAAATTGTGCGATGTATATGCGCTCTGTCCCACTCAGAACTCATTGTAATAAGGCAACGTGTTAAGTTGGACTGTGATGTATCAGAATGGAGGTAAAGAAGGTCGTTCAAACTTTTGCGTATGTGTAAAAGACTACTGCTAAATAATCAAACCAAAATAATGAGCCGACGAACCTGTTCCCGCATTGGAATCAAATGAGCATACTTTCACCAAAATCAGCGGACTACTCATCAGTTGTTACTGTAAACACAGCAAAAATTTGTCTAATTTAGAGCGACTCTAATGCTTAAACTTAGGACGAACTCGTTAGACCACCCGGTTTGCATTCGAACGATTGTATACCTGAGACTTTCTTGAAAACAAAAGACTGCTTTATGATAGGGCAGAATATGCATTTAACAAGCAAAGGGAATGGAACTCCTGGAATGCCTTAGAGGCCAGACCACGAGGCGTCCCAACTGACTGCGATCGGAGTCGGCAGTCAGAACAAACAAAGTATTGCAATTGGGTATCAGTTTGATTTCAAATAAGGCCTTTACATAATTATCTATCAAAAGCTTCTATTTGGCTAAGCATCCACATATTGGCGACTCTCTAAAATGTACGAAGGCAATGCTGTTATTTTTGATGGCGTCGGTTTCCTTCACGATTCTTTCCAGCGGTGACAAACAGCTCTGCATCGCTACTTAGTCTTTGCATCTGTAAGCTTTTGTGGTTGGTGTAAGATGCCTTACAAGGTGAGTAAGCTCAACTTGGCATAACTTTCTCTCTGCACACATTGATGCTGGTGTTTTGCGCCATGTTTTGAAGCATTTGAGTAGCAGGAGCGCTGTCTTGACTTGTTGTCATGAGTAGATGCCTCGGTTTCTTGTAAGTTGTTTCACGTCGAATGCGGCACTCAATTGTAGTATTAGCGATTCATTTGCCGGCTTATTAGTTGGGTTTGACTATTTGGTAGCAGCTACTTGTATGTACGCAAGTTTGAATGACCATCTTTAAGTCCATTCTGGTACATCAGATCCCAACACACTACGGTGCCTTATTATGATGGGTGACGAGTGTGAGAATACGTATGCACATCCGTCTATTTGTTTGCAATGTGACACCAAACGATTTCTACCTGTTGTTCGGAGGCTCCGAGATCCTCTGATGCCTCCTCAGCACACTTAGTGATGCGTTTGTGGATTAGCCATCTCACGATTTCCCTGATGCAAAGACACTTGACTTGTTCTACCCAGGCGCACACAAGTGTAGTGTAGTAGCCGAATGAATGGAATGCATTGGGGACTTGAGTTAGTCCACTCAGTTGATGCGCATCGAAATGAGGCATTATGGGCGATGGTCCGTTATTAGCGGATTGGGCTGTAGGGTCTTCACTGGGGATGCAACGGATCATCAGAATGCAGACTGCTGGGTTTTGTAGAATGCGTTGTGACCAACGACTGACATGGGATGACGGAGGAAGTAGAAGAAGAAAGGCAACCACGAGACGTCGACGAGACAGCAGATGGCCGATTAAAAACACCTCATCATTCTTCTCTTCGACCTTGCTCTGTAAGCGAATAAAGGTTGCTGTCTTCTGAGCTGCATGCTTGGGTGAGTACTTGATTCAGCAGTGTGGTAAATCCATGCAACTGATGTGCTAATCCCACGCCGAGAATGTCGTGTTTCGTCGTGCTCATTGCAAAATGCCATCACTGGAGTCATGCGGTTAGTCGCTGAGGTAACTCAGTAATGCATATCAAACTCTACTGGTTTCATAGCACGTCTACCGCCAACACCTAAAGACTAGTCAATTACTCAAGTCCACATTAGTATTTCTTCTGGTTTTCCAACTCCAAGTGGTTTTGATTAATTTTTATCCGAATGTGTCACCTCGATGAGTGCAGGAGGGGAAAGTTGAGGTGGTGGAAGCGAGACATTGCATGCATACAGCGTTGGTAACGAAGTTATCACCAACAGTTATAGGGATTCTTTCCAAATCGTCGTCACGACCCACGGTCATTGCATTCGGAACGACGGCGCTTGGCAAAGTGGGAATTATGGATCGCTGCAGTGCCTCATGCGGTTGTCGGTCTTGTGGCAGATGCATCTACTCGCCTCGATCGGCTCACTCGAGCACATCCTTCTGTTTGGGTGGCAGTCTGCATTGCCTGCGACCCGCCTCAATCCTCTAAAAATTATTTAGTCCGTAGCCTTTTATGTTTAGTAGGAAAGCATGAAGATAGCTGCAGAGGACACCACTTCGTGTTTAACTCGCGCCACCATGAGTTCGCACTGTGTGACCCCAAACCGGCGATGAGTTACATGGCATGTACGTCCCTGCTCTGGGGTCATTGTTGTATGTGTCATTGGGATTGGAACGGCTGCCTTAATCGGCAAGTTGTGTTTTGAGATTGTTAAAAGTTACGATCTAATGAGTGAGATTCTGCGGTTGTGGTAGGTGTACGATTGTGCCCGAGGCTGCTACATGGACGTCGCATTGGTTCGAAGCGTCACAGTTGTGAGACGTTAGGTGGTGCACAAGCAATAAGTTGAACAATGGCTCGAATGCGGTGGAAGAGTTGCCTTCTAATTACAAAAGGGAAGAGAGTTTGGTGAAGAGGTGTAGATCTTATTTGTTGCCAATTCGCTGTCATGTATATCAATTTGGCTTGCAGTAGAGAAGCATTATTTGAAGGTTTGAATTCCACGATTGGTGCTAATTGCACCTAGAGTGGAATGTGAAAGGCGATATTGAATGCTTCGCTGCTCCTTCATCCCGTGTCTGCTAAAACATCCTAAATTTGATTGTCTCATATACTCTTTTTTACATTTGGCAGCAACTGAAACAAGCATTGTGACCCACACCGACTGGGGAATGGGCACGAATAGATGGCATATCCCTTCCGCGCAAGGTACAATTCATTTAGCAACCGCAAACAGGCAAATGGACAGAGGTTTGGCATTAGAGAAGCTGAAGCAAAAAGATGCACCATGGCAAGGAATACGGTACATGAAGGTAGACTACTACAATCTCTGTTTGAATTTTGCATCAAGGAGACCTGTTTGCAATAGCTTGTGACCGTCGTCAGTGTTTACCATGGTATAATATTTCCGCGGCAAAACGTCTTTCTATGCAAACCGGGATTAAAACACTTCGAGTGTAAGTTCGTTAGATTACGAGAATGTGGAACGATGAGGCTTTCGGATGACTGAGATGCAGAACTGACGGACACATAATATCATCATTCCATAGACGACAGAAGCAGACAGGGAAGCACGAGGACAAACACGAGGCTGCTAATAAAGTGGAGGTGGTAGATCCACCCTCAATCCTTGTGCCACCTCTGCAGATTGAAGAATCAAACCCTTTGGAGTGCTGTAATCGAGGAGTCATCTCATCTTGTGTCGCCATTACTCAGGCGACACCATTTATTGTACATTATATTGTGCTTAAGCTGCCGTAGTAACGACTGTGCTTTATGGATTTGTTATTTAAGGCCAAACGCCTACTAACCATGAGCGTCTCCTGCCGATGGAAGGGACTATTCACTGCTACTGTCATGTGATTCTGTCGATGGCTGACCGCGCGCTCCCGTATTTGCAAGACATTGAGTGGTTGGGTGTCAACAGCACCGAAGACGTTTGACTTGCTTTGTCCGTTAATCTCTACGGCACATGCATGCATATAGCAGTGGTAAAACGTTTACCCACAAGCCTAATTTTGCATGTTCAAGCGTTATTCCATGTCTCAAAGCCAAAAAACCACTGTGTACACTAAGCACCACTTTGAGTTTGACTTGCATCCGCATTGGTAATCTTCGACCACTACTTTACTGGATTCGTGCATCTGGTGTGCGTCAATGCCCTGATGTCACTATCACCAAGCATTAGAGGTGTGGGATCTGCAGTTTTCATCCACAACCTTTGCATAATGCGTGCCAAAGGAATTGTAGGAGTTATTTTATCATTAGTTGATGGAGGGGCAAATAATTGCGACATGGGCATGACCAAATCCTTAAAGGGTAAATTTTATTCATCGCGCATCATCGTCGTCGTGGTGTTCTATTCTCGTGAGCTACACAGCTTCATGAGTTGACCAGTGATCCCGAGGGCAACAAATGAAACCGATCATATGGATGCAGATGACACCGCGACAGACATCTGCGTACTCATTAAGCCCATCCAGTGATGACTTTGGAGCCCAGGGTTTCCTCTATTTCGATCTCACTTAGCTCCTCCTTCGAGAAAATACAATCCACATTGCAGTTCATCTAGACTGTGGCACAAAGCATTACAGATAGCACAAAAGCTGAGTAGAATCTGTTCGAATTCCTGCTAGTCATGTGTGCAGGTTTACTCGCAACAACTCATCGCTTTTTCTTACATAACATTGCACACAGGGCTCCCAGAGCATTGTCCGCTGCAACGCCTCAAGTAACTGTCGGCCTTGTGGCAGATGCATCTACTCGCCTCGATCGGCTCACTCGAGCACATCCTTCTGTTTGGGTGGCAGTCTGCATTGCCTGCGACCCGCCTCAATCACCACTTGACCACGGCAGTCAGTCGTGCAGACCACTGCCACCTCCTAGTTGCCGCGTGAACAACACACACCACACATGAATGCATGCAGCAGCGACCTCCGTCAACGCCGCATCTTAACTTTCTTTGCTAGCAGGGTTGGCTGGATTAATGCCCACTACACCGACGAAAGTACGGGACGGCATCGCAACGATGGTTGGAAATTGTATTAAATATGAGGAAGCTGGTCATACAAACGAAAGAAACCACGTTCGAAATGTACATGCATTGAGGGCAAGAGGGAATAGCTTGTGTAAACCTTGCATGTTCTAGAAAGTGTTCAACTCGTCGATAACACCACATGTAGAGCAGATCACCTTGTTATATTCGCAATTGTGTTCTGTAGCACCCTCAGAGTCACCTAAATACCCAACGCGAAACTTAATAGCCATAAAATCTCACTGCGAACGCTCACGTAAGGGACATCCGCAGCCTACAACCCTAAATACAATGCAATTAGTGGACTTCAACGAATCGACAGAGATCCAGATGAGGCAAGCGAAACAGCACACTTAAACATTATTCAGCACAAAAATAGTCCGTAATCGCATTTAAGCTAATGAAACTAATTTTTTATTGTGAAGATGTGGACCATCGCTTTTAAAGATTTATTTGACGCTGCGTGTTGAAATATTCTAAAGCATAATCTAATGCTTGATGCTGTTAAAATGACGATATATAACCACAAATGTTAAGGCACTCGTCGTGGAATGTCCTTCACTCTCAGCATTCAGTCTTCATTCCTTTAAGTGCAAGACTCTCACAAGTAGAGCGTCGTGATCGGTTTGATTTGCCCTAACTCAACGACTTGATTTCATTTGCACTACAATAATCGCCACGCAGCATTGACCGCAGATCATTTCAATGAAGTTAATTTTAAAAATATCTTACTCATTCTATTTAAGTAAACAAGCAAGTTAAGTTATCCACGACTCACACCATCGGTTGGAGGGAAAGTTTAACCTAATACATTCGAGTCACTCTGTGTTCGCTTTACCATGCACACATGACACTTATCAAAGCGACCCAAGTTATGAGTGCCGTTTGCACCAAATCATGTACCGGACGAAACAAGTGAGTTACAGGCCAAGATGGCAGTCATGGAGTGGCCTTCATCATAGCCAAGCGAATTATCCCCATTTCCAAGTATAGACTTGCAATGATAAGGCAAGCGGCACCAGTGGACGAACTAATCAAGCAGTGGAGAAACTCTAGAAAATTGTCTACCCAAATTCTAGCAAGACATGCACAAAGCGATTGCGCTTACATTGCCACTTGATGTAAGAAATGAAATAATCAGAGTGCGCGAATGAACGACTTTACAACAAGTGATTGCAACATTCAAAACTGATGGAGTACAAATGTGGCCACATAAATTGGCCTTTGGTTTGGAGGATCTCATGCTCCACTGTGATTGTCATCATGTCCCTGAGAGTGTAGATGGCACCCAGTACGCTTGTCCATTTATTTGTAATAATCTGTTGTTCCCTTGACAACGTAGAAAATATCACATCAGTGATGCTTGACATTAAAAGTCCCAAGTGTAAAGCGAGTGACACGAACCAAAGCATTTTCAGCTGTCGGCATTGGCTTGACTACCAAAAACCCAAAAGCCTCCAAGTCAGCTTTCATTGATTGGGCAGAGATGACGGAGAGCTTTCCACTCAAATGAGACGTTCTGAGACACTAAATTTGTGCAATGTGTTCTTCAGTAGAATGCATTTCAGCGAAATAAGAAGGGACAGCCTTGTAGTAAGGAGTTTTAAGGGACCCTGTCACTTCTCATCATCCAGTGTGAAATGGCGTAGGCAGCACTTTCAGTGTGTGCAAGCGTATTCTCTCAGGCGACAGTGCGATTAGACACCCAAGTGACAGGCACCTTCATGACTTATCCACCTGCATCGATTTGAGCTCTACAAGTAGTTGATGGAGCGTCTGAGGTGTGCTTTTATCTCGTGGCATTTGACAGCCAATCATCGCACCCTCCACCTCACTTCATTCATCATTCTGTATTCTACGGAGGCGACACAAATCAGGTCCTCTTCACGATGCACACAAGCCGAGAGCGCATCAGTTAAGGCAATCGGTGGACTAGAACCAGACACAAATATGTGTAGGATTTTCGTGAAATGTAGTTGAATTTTGCCAAAAACTTGCCTAAAATAAGAAGATAAAACGTGTTATCAAAACACTGATGATATGAAACCCGAAATTTGTCCGAGGGATGCATTCCAACTCACCCAATGCTTCCAGACGATCAAGCCTCGCCCCGGTGACCATTGAATGCGAGTGCACTGGAATCTGCGCTGAGACGTGATGAGCACAGACTCGTGCCAATCAACTCCATGTACCAAAATGACTGCATGACATCAGAATGGCAAACTACTCAAGGTGAATTCCCCAAAGGCATCGTGCACCTCCGTAGCGACGACAAGAGAGGATTCATGTGGCATTGCTTGATGCATTCTGTGAGCTCTCGAGAATGCTCGAAGCCAAAGTGTGTTCTCCCAAGAAGGCATTAATCCAGCATTGTTGCATCTTGAGTGGATTATAGGCTTCAACATGATAATACCGCAGATGTGTGTGTGTGTGTGTGCGTGTGTCCACGTGAGTGTGTGCGACTTCAAAGTGAGACTACCTACTAAACTACACCGCTGAAATGAAAATGCGTTTCATGCGATTGGAGCAGCTAAACCATGGAGTGAACAACACACAACACACATCAATGCGTCCGACAGCCAAATGCCACGAGCACTGCCTGCATCCCAATGCAATCACACACAGCTTTCTCAATCAGGATGGATAAAGCACAGGAGAATGGATGCATGAGTGGTGCCATGTGAGTGAAGCGTTTAAATGCTGTTTGCAGCAAACCATGAATGGGACAAAATGAGTGAGTTGCAGACCAGGATGGGAGTCAATTGTCCCCATTGCCAAGTATAGACACCCACACACCTCCGCACCTCGCACTGCCATGAAGCGAATGACCCATAAACACCGTAAAGAATAGAAGGACCGCTTAGCTCCTGGGATGAAGGGAATAGGAATGAATTTACACTTTTATTAGTAGACATTGAAGTAGCACAGGTGCATTCAGCAGCCACTTGCCATGAGCGCTGTCCGCATCTCAATGCAATCAGGTGCAGCTATTTCAAGTAGGCTGGATGATTGGATGCGAGAATGGATGGATGAATGCTTCCACACACGTCAATCGTTTGGAGAAAGATTCACGCCCCCTACTTTATCTACTGTGCTCTTCTGCATCATCGCCATTCGACCATCATTTGTGACGTCTCTGGTTAATTGAGACTCATTCTTTGCTGATGGGATTCGCTTTGAAGCTGTGATTACAAATGGGAGCAGTGAACTCCAACATGCTCCACTCGTATCATCGCAGGCGATTTTGTCAGTGAACTTGATCTTATCGTCGGCCAGCAGCTACGCTTCCACTCCACATCCACTTCTGCTTACTTTTCAGTTTTGGCTGATGGATGTCTCATTCTTAACAACTACGGTGGACACAACCTTTCTTCCCTTCTCTCTACGCCCATAAACTGCACCGTGGCGACCGTATTCCTTCGGCCAAAATGAGCCTTTCACTTGTGGCGTTAAAAGGCAAGCCTATTCGAAGATCTGAATTTGGCAATTCACGTCGATCCTAGACAATCCTTGACAAGTACTCAGTGATTTTCCTACCCAAAGCCTTGTCAATGATTGCAGTCCTTAGGGTTATCACTGAATCAGATGTTTGGCAACTACCTTTCTTCTTCGCCTCCTCAGCTTCGTAAAGAGGTCAACAAAGAGACATATGAAAGGCTGGGAATTTTACTTGCAGCATTTGGCAGCAATCCTGCATTAATAATAATCCTTATTCTATTTGCCCTCATTGACGCATTGGGACTGACATGTCCAGCATTCGGCCAGTTGCTATCACCCAATTCATGCACCAAAGTTCACGCACCCACACCTCCGACATTCTTCAACATCATTCCACCGATGCCGACCGAATGATCAATGGAGAGACAATTGTAGTGTTTCATCGTTCACAATTTATCAAAAGTGTAACAAGTTCCGTAAAAAAATAACAAACGAAATCCGAGGATAAAATAGGAATCTGCTGGTTGAGTGGAATCGTCAAGGAGTAGATGCATCTACCGCACATTCATTGCAATTCCTTATCCTCGTGGTCTGCACAGACTGCTCAGTAGAACGGTCCCCTCTGAAAATGCAAAATGGAACCAGTGATGCGAGAATGATGGTATGCGGCATCATCAAGAGACGTGGCTCCTGCAGATCGCTGCAGATGTGCCCGGTTAGGCCAACTGCTAAACTGCATCAGCAATGACGCCTCACAAGGAGACTGCAGCCAGTACACGTGAGGCATCATTTCAATGCATCAACCTTCCTCTTCCTTGCACAACAATGCATCACATTGCATGGCACCCATAGAGCTGCGAAAGCAACACCGCTTCCACTGCTACAGACAGGCACTGGTCTTGTATGACTGCATTCCATCCCCTCAATAACGCCAATTCTGTACTTCCTTTCCTTCTTCCTCCCCTTCTTCTTTCCTTCCTTCCTTCCTTCCACTTTGAGTGGCGAGTCAGACCACCTACTTCCGCCTCAATTAGCCACTCACCATGGCGCACAGCCATGCAGGCCATTTCCACGGCGACAATGTCAATTCTTTCATGAGGCGCACAGCGCAGACCACACATCCTACGACTTCCCACTGCATTCGGTTACCTGGCTGAAAATGGATGAATGGATGCATGGGTGGATGGGTGGATAGATGGATGGGGAGCAGAACTTGTGAGGCGCGAGAAGCATTGCTTATCAGGTTTGGTTGGATGGGCGAATGTGGGAAGAACGGAGCAATGGAGTGTCAGGCAACAGCTCTATTCAAATCAAATAGAAAAGTCAGTAGGAAAATCTGCCTCGAATCTCCCCAGCTTTCTAGTCCCACACCTCCATGTGCCATTAAAGAGCTTAAATATATCAACGAATTCTCCATAATCTTATCGCATGTGCGATAGAATGCATTTCCAAGTGCACACACTCCAAAGGACGGAAATTGGCATGGTTCACGAACATGAAGGATCGGGTTTGGAAATGGGTGGAAAATTATGTCGAATGGAAACGACTGGTAGGGCAAACAAGTCCAAGCAAAGGCGCTTCACCATCTCAATACATGACACCATTCGTGCACTTGTGATTCGCCGTCTGGAGGGTTCTTGCACCACATACTCCCATTCCACTTGGCGTCCACTTTTCTCATATTCACACAGGCCTACCACTATCTGACAGGCCAAAAGTCCGACAAAATGAAGACATGTAAGGGCTATCAGAACAGCCACTACACACAAAGTCGGAGACATGGAATTAGGAGGGATGGGGACCGTCGAATAGGAGAAGGCGAAAATAAATAACGAATTGCTAAGAGCGAAGAATAAACACAGCTGCTCTGCACAGAGGCACAACCAGGTTGCTCTACGAAAAATTATCAGGCACCACAATTGATGCCATTCTACAGATCGTGACCACTAAGTTACCTGCGAAACGAAAAGATGCGTGGATAGGGATGGACACGGCGTAGAAGTGCACAAATGAACAAGAAAATAACCTCAAGGTTAAATGATGGCCAAGTGGCTTTGGAAGGAGTGGATGAAGAACACATAAGCAAAGCAATAGATTGGAGCGCAATGCGATCAACGACTACTTATAATGCACAGATGCTTCTGCAACAAGTAGTTTACTAAGATCTTGCAGAAACCGTAACAACTATGGCTAGGCTCTTCCACACATTGCATAAACTTACCCTTCCATTGGGTATTGCGAGCATGGGATTCTTAAACTTAGAATGGCACAGCTCACACCTCTTCAGGTGGCGCATGTCAATCCAACGTTGGAGACAATATTGGTGCACATGCTTCAAGCTTCCGTCGCACTGACATGGCGCAATTAGTGGTCCGCAAGAATCCTCGTCCGTACCGTGGCAGATTCGGCAAAAAGGCAACTCGGGAATAGAAGTGGTGGGAAGAGGTCCAGTTCCACGAGGACTTTCACCTCCACGCACATTGGGTTTGGTTGACACGGAGTAAGTGGTGGATGTACGAGAAGGAAACTGAAAGGAAGAGTGCGAGATGGTAGAAAAACTGGCACCTGCTGAATCATGGCATCTTCTCCAACGGCCTCGTTCATCCTCCCCTGCGTCGGCCATCTATGCCATAAAATTACAAGACAACTTCGTTTATTCGCATGTCTGCCTAATATCGCGCATAATTGACTTCATCATTGCATGCATCAATGTGACCTGACAAACACTCACAGGATCGACAAATTCAGTTCACAAAGCATTTGCTCATCGTAGAACTTGATTCCTTCACCACACGAAGCGCTATGTCCTGCTGAATACTGCATAGCTCTTCTCACAGCAAAGGAGGAATAATAAGGCAACTCTGTCCACCGTTGCTTCATAGTGCATGAGAAAGTACCAAAGGGTAAGAGTCGGGAGCAATTGCAAAAGGAACCTCTTGGCAAAGAGAAGTGAAATCATGCCGTCACATGCGGAGAGAATTGGCGCAAGTGGTGCGCAAGCATCACCAAACGAACCTCGCTCGTGGGCACACGTAGACCTCCATTCTGTAGTGGCACCACACGTCAATGTGAGACGCGACCTCAATTACTTTTGAGAGCGTGAATTGTATGGTTGGCTCAACTTTTATTTATGACTCGAGCTCTTCCACTCATTTATTAGTCTCTTCCCCTTACAATCGCTCTGCATTCATTTTCTGCAATCCGTTCTTGTTGCTACGTAACTTACTTCACACAACTCTTGCTTCGCTTAGTAATACAAAAACGACTTATCACGTGATGTATCTTTTTAAAGGATTAAAGGCTACAGAATTTTACAATCCTAAATATTTTCAATGTTTAGACAAATTACATGAAGGTAGGAAGCGGCTACTGCAAAGGAAATCGCAGCTGAACAAGTCCAAACACCATGAAATCCACAGAACAAGCCTAACTCCACTGAAAACAGATGTGCTACAAGCAGAAAATTTGCAAGGTATAGCAAGGTTCTAGGATCTGAGCATTTATCGCAAAACATGCAGGTTTGACATTGTCATTCAATGCGTCAAAAGCATGTCAACGGTTGCTAAGTTTCAAGGAATCAGAATGCGTAAACAATCATTTTCACAAAATTTACCCCGTTATTCCGCATCCTCACGTCACTCCTCAGGGTGTTTTCCAAATCCTCCAGGTTCTTTAAGATAGTTGTCTTCTAAATGAACAATGACATAGATCGGCAGCGATAAAAAGCGTAGCGCGACAAGCATGATGGAAGTGAGAGGAAGCTGCCACAGAAAGAAATTACAGTTGAACAAGTCTAAGTGCCCTGAGATTTGCAGGCAATGCCTTTTTCAATGTTGCAGTAAAAACAAACTTGTGGCGAGCAAAATCTGCAAGCTATAGCCAGTTTGGATTTAAGCATTTATCACAAAATGCGCCAGTTTGCCAGTGGCATGTAATGAAGCGAAATCGTGTCGGTGACTATTAACTTTAAAGAGCTTGCATGCATGAATAGTTGCTTTAAAAATCTTACCTTATTATTCACATTGCCAGCACTCCTGAGGGTGTTTTCCAGATTACTCAAATTTTCCAGAATTCTCCCCGTCTAAATAAATATTGTCAGCGATTGACTGCTACTAATAAATGCAGTTCAGCAAGCATGATAAAAGAGGAGAGCAGTCCTTACGCAATAAACTATAACTAAACAAGTGCAAGCAACCTAAATGCTGCAGAAAATGTCCTATTTAGCACTTTAGTAAAGGACAAACCTTCTACGAGTAAAAGCCTGTAAAATATAACCAGACCTGTATTTGAGTAGTTATCGCCGGACATGTAAGTATGATATTAGCGTTCAATGACAGCTAAGCTTTTACAGGCCGTGGAGCATGCCCGATCATCTTAAGAACTACATCCGGTTATTTTCTATTTGGACACCATTCTGAGTGCCGTTTTCCGAATTATCCAAATCTTTGCAAATGCTCGACATCCCAATAGGCATTTGTAACGATGAGAAGCTATAAGTGAAGGCAGCTATTGTAAAATAAACTGCAGCTAAACAAGTGCCAATACTCGGGAATCTGCAGAACATGTCTGGTCCAGTGCATCAATGGGAATATTACCGCTAGCATAATACCTACCACTTATAGCTGGGTTCAGTTTTGAATACTTGTTTCAAAATGCTTAGGCTTAAATTCTTACTTTTTGGAACAATAGCATGTCGACGACTACTAAATTTCAAGAGACATACTTGCATGAATAATAAGCCAAATAAATTTACCTCACTGATTCCACCGCCAACATCATTCCTGAGCATGGTTTCCAGATCACCCAAATTTGCTAAGATGTTTAACATTTTATTCTGCTCCATCATTTACGATGTTCGCCTGTACCTAAAAGCCACTCTAAACTGCTAACAACCGCGTCAAACCTGTGATTACGAATGGTGAACGCGAACTCGGATGCACAGATATTTACATCAATTGGTTCAGTCAAACAAACCTGTAGTCGTACTTGACAACTTCGTTTCATAATGGAACTGAGTAAAATGATGTACCATGCCAAAAGACAGCCTTGAGCAATATGCTCCGAATTAAGCTTGATCAATGCATATTGTGAGCTGCCTTTGGGTAGTACGATGAAAATCCCAAACGCAAAAGTAATTTTCGAATTTACAGATCTCTGTACTCACGACGGCACAAGATATTGTTTCTGTTGACATCAGTCTATTCGACAACTTGTGGGTGCGGGGGTTGGATGACTGGTCACGGAGAGCACCGCAGAAGATTGGCAGTTGAATGTCCCCTCTCTTCCCTCACCAAACCACATCAACATTTTCACATTTAGGAGGCTTAGACGCAACAACACCCGCCACTGTGCCACCTTCAGCCATGGTAATGTGGACAAGAAAGACAAAATGACGTTGCTTGAGTAATGGTGATATATTATGGAATAACTTCTCCATCAACACACGCTAAAAAGCATGATCCTCGAATGTGTCGAGAAAGGATCAACTTTCGACTGAAGCATGAGAAGCGAAATGTAGATGAGTGGCATGAAGGAGGGTGATGAGCAGTCACCTGCGCTTTCATTGCAGCCCCCTGGTTGCCTTCGTTCTTCCTCGTCTACCTCAGTCGACTATCATGCAATCAAAGGTAATCACATGAGGTTCATGCCAGTCCCGGTAATTTAGAAAACTCGTTTGCACCCAGCGTTGCAATCTCAGACGGGCAGAAAGTGGCCAGTTGTCCAACATCTTACGCCCTAATCCACACAAATGTGCGTCAAAGCATTTCTTCGCCGAAGAACTTCCACCATCTATCCATCCTGAGTAGACCAAACCAGTCATCACAACATCGCATCACCCATGCGACGAAAGGCTATTCCACGAATGCACTACTGTGTGGGCAAAGGTCACAGAGAAACGGTCGCAAGCAATGCAGCATGTCAAAAGTAAGCCAGATTAAGACAACCCCATGAGAGTGCCGCGTGCCCACCCCTTAGCGAGCCACAAGTGCGGCCCTTCCAGTTGTCGTAACGTCCATGCGGCAACACTTAAACACACCAGAAGTAAAGACCAACTTAGACCCCTGTTTCCTACATGGTTCAGCTTTGATTTTGCGGATTCAACCACCTCCCACCTCCCCGTCCCCGAGACCTACCTGTGATAACAACTAAACCACCCCTGTAGGAAAGAGTTCAAACCCCCTTTCTAAAATTACACAAAACGTGGAACCACGGACAGACAAGAAGCACTACAAGTGAATCACGACTTCACTAGGCCTCCAATCATTCATTTAATCTAGCAACCAAGACAATGCGTCGACATTCATCAGCCTCTTCCTCTCCCTCACATCGCATCACTCGCTACCCATCGAGTTGAGACAGCATCACCAACTCTGCGGGCCCTAAAGTGACACTTCTGTTCAATCGCCCTCGATTGTACACCACTCTTACACTTCCATTTCACGTAGCAATGTCATTCGTCCGTCGACTATAGCACTCAGCCGTGTAGGCCATTTCCACGCCGTAGCCGTCAATACTCCATACAGTGCACAACGCACTTCCCGCCAGCGTTGATCGCACTCCCTTGCATGCCAACACGCAGCAAGAAATGCACTCACCATTAGGCATGGCATAGGTAGACGCATACTGGTCCAAAGTAAAGGTAAAGAAATGCTGCACAGATGAAAAGCGCTCAACTCATAGCTCAAGGCATCAGATGATGCTCCGTAGGAAGAAGCCCCCTCAAACCCTGCAGCTCCCTAACCTTACATATTGGTATGCAATCAGAGGATCAGAACACATTTACAACATATTTCATAATTATGCCTTTGCAATTGCCAAGTTCTCAAGCCTGCGCACGCTCAGAAAGAGAAAAAGATCACTTGGATCACAGAAGGGTAACATGTAGCATTGGTACTGTCGTGGAAGAGCAAACAAAGTAGACCGGAAATGATCGGCACCAATAGACATCCTTTAGAAAACGTCGCATCCTCATCCTCTCTTTCCTCCCACTCTTACGTCATCGAAGCGATGGTGCCCCACTCACAAACTATGCAACAATTTCGAAATAAGAAAATGGCAAGAATGCACCACCTAAACGAATAATTTGTAACAATCAACTCACCTCTGGTAAAACAATTGGAAGATGCGAAACGGAATAGCAGGATCAATTGACAGACAAGTCAAGCATTGATGGATAACGAATGAGTAACCAGAAATGGATGCATTGAAGAAAAATACACAAATGGAAGGACGGATGAAATGAAGCACCGTTGACTTCCAACAACAATAGAGAGCGAATAAATGCATTCCGAATCCACGCAACCAGCCACAACGCACATTGGACACACCGTTCTGCGAGCATTTTCTTCCGATGCATAGTTACTCCAATGTGGCCGATGTTCCTCCTCCCTTTTCACAGCCTCGCATCTCACACTTCCCACACTGGCCCATTTCAATCCAACATCCAATACACTTCCCACGGGCATAGTTTGTACTTCCGCAGGACGAATGGCACGCAATCAATCCTCCACAGGAATCCACATCCACATCATTCGAAGATTCACACCGGAATCGCCGCACATTCGACGAGAGCAGAAACCATAACCCTTGAGCATTCCCAATCCAATGAGGCGGTAGGTAGGGAGACACAAATGTGGTAAGTGCAGGACGGAGGCGTCTTCCACGCCACATCACCTGCAGCGAAACGTCGAATGAATGAGGAAATGAAGGAAGGTGGTGAATTGACCTCCTCTCGTCCCCTTTTCTCCGCGTCACCACCGTTCTTCCTCTTCAACACTAAACTTGCAAAATACATTCAATCAACCATCACAACTCAGTGATCCACATTACCCATCATTCCACATTCAAATCATTCAACGCATTCCAACTCAAAACGATGCAAATTCTGACAAGCAGAAAGTCCACCGTCGTCCAATATCTTGCGTCCGGGTTAACACCTCCAGCATCGAATACTCCAAGTCCGCAAAGCATTCACCCCTCTTACCAATTTATCCAAATATCTACTACACTGGATTTGGTTTACGCCGAAAAAAACAAAATCGGTTGCCAGAGCAACAGGAAAATGGTAAGATAAACCACCCGCCAACATACAACCATGCGTGAGGAAATACCACTGCAAAACAGCCGCGAGTAATTGCAAACGAAACATTCCGTCGAAAATGCACATGCATTTGCCGTCATATGCCAACCAAATTGACGCGAGCGGTGTCAATACACCGGTTTGCAATGCCCCTTCATATGCACGTCCGCTTGCCCATTCAACGCGATCAAAAAATACCAATCTGGGGCGAGACAGTTAAGGGGCACATCGAAACACTCCCTCTTATCTGCTTGACTTCTGTCGCGCCGAATGGCTCACACAGATACTGAGTTCCAAGCATGCACGCAGTTACTTCCAACTAGTGAATGGAGCATTCGACTCCCAGCCACAGATCAGCCATCACAACAAATGACAACATAGCATTAGGCTTCAATTAAGGATAATTCACTCACCTCCTTGTTTGCATCACATCATCGCAAACTGGCGTAATCATGAGATTGAGAAGACGATCAGGAACATGGAAAGTGCTCCAAGCTCAGAAGAACAGGAAAGCGATTGTCGCCTGAAATGTTGCACATTGATGCGCATTAACTGGTCCGACTACTCCAAGTGCACAAAGCAATGGCCTTCCGTTGAACATCAGTTCACTGCACCAAACATTGCGTGACGCCGAGTACCGCAAATTTCGTGTCACAGCAACACGACTGACTGTTTCCAATCCAACAAACATATTTTGCACTCTTGTCACACAGACACGGCATAACCAATCGTCTACAATGGCCCAACTGCCTGTCATTCACAGAGCAATTTGATTTGCATTAAAAATGACGAAGACAAAGGCAGTAACTAATAATGGCGATCGGAAATGCCTCACTGGAATTGGTCCCATGCGGCATTAGGTAAAGAGGAACAAAGGAAAGGGTAAAAGTGTAGGGTAAACATGAGTGCAACCTTTCTTCGTTTGCAACAAAACGTCCAATAGGAAAACGAATGGAGGTGGAGAGTCCACCACCTACAGTTCTGTTGTTGCCTCGTGATTGTCTTCGTTCCTCCCCCTCCTCCTCCACGTCAGACGTTCGCTAAAAGGAAATATCGTGGTATTCAGCGAACACCACTGCAAAAAACTAGCAAGCCTCAATCACTTCCGAAACACTAACTACAAAGTGCCGCAAGGAATCTGCCTTTCAGAGATCCAACATGTATCAAGTTGCAAGGCGAATGGTACGTTCTTTTGTAGTGGCAAGAGGGAATAGCTCATATAAACCTTGCATGTCTATAAAGTGTTCATCTCGTCGATAACACCACATGTAGAGCAGACCACCTTGTTATATTCGCAATTGTGGTCTGTAACACCCTCAGAGTCACCTAAATCCTCAACGCGAAAATTAATGGCCATAAAACCTCACAGCAAACGCTCACAAAAAGGGCATCCACAGCCTAAAACCCCAAATACAACACAATTAGTGGACCTCAACGAACCGACAGAGATCCAGATGAGGCAAGCGAAACAGCACACTTAAACAAACTTTTGGAAAATAAAACCTTAACTAAAAAGTAAATTTAAGGCTATTAGAAAACACAGTCAAATTTTGTTGCAGCCTTTGAATTTTAAAAACAAATAGAAAACTAGATTATGTGATTTATTTCTGATCTGTCATTAGATTCCTCACGACGGTAGAAGGGGCTGGTTTAACTGTTCCCTTCTCCGAACATAAATATTTCGAACTCACAGGACTCGTGTATTCATGCTTTACCATGTGCACCACCTTAAATGTAGTTGTTCAAATTCGCCAATTGTAGCCTGCGACACTTGTCAACCCAAGAATCAAACCAAGTCAGTGAAAGCAAGAGGCGGAAAAGAGAACATTATATTAAACACGTATAATTGAGTGCAGCAGACTTGTCTGATGACAACAATTCAACTGAACATAGTCTTTGCGACGCTGCCAGTCCTAGAGCTGAAATGATGCTACAAGAATGTAAACAGGGTTTGGAAATGTCCATAAAGACGAGGGTATATGGAACGAATCTGTGTTCGTAAAATAATGTGGTGTGAGTCAGGAGGCAGGAGCTCCTAGTGAGCTCTCTCTTTTTTTGCTTCACACGTACCAATCATCGCTAATTGCAACTGCAAGAGGTACAGCAACCCCCACACCATTGTTGGTGGCTAAATACACATGATTTAACGAATGCCGCTGCGCTTGTCAAAGGTTCACATTGGTGCCAGTGACACCAACAGTGATAATCTCCCGCCAGTCAAAAGGCATTTAGGCACCGCGGTAAAGTCGTGGTCGTGGGGTGCCTGATATCAATTCAAATGACACAGATCTATCGCCACACCATTTCCTAACACAAACTTCCTTCTCTACCCTCTCCACGATGTAAGCTTGAATAACATTATGCACTATTTTGACATAGTGAGGAGGAATTGAGGATACTGTCCTCCAAGCGTCAAACTGGAAGTAGAAGGCTTACGTTTAGCTTAGCGTTGGATTTATGTGTGAGGAGGCTGCATTCAACTACTTCGACGGTCTCCTTTGTGACTGCAAATGACATCAAAATAATCCGAAAGTGGACTCCTAGCTAGTTCCTAAAGCAGCTTTGAGGGACAGAGGAGGGGTAGGAACTTCACGTACACATTTTGAAAATGCCCTTCTTAGCCAAAACGCGTTGATTGTGGCGGTCGATTTCATCCAACATCACTTTTTGTTTAGAATGCTGGTGTGCATTAGTGCCGGAAGAGGAGGCACTCAATCGTGAAACGGAGGTTTGGGCAGATGTGGTTGAGGAAGCTGCTGACACGGGTGCAGCCTTAACTGCTGTGCTCGACTGCACCCGGGGTCGGTCCACTTGGACAGCAAAAGAGGCAGTGAAGGAGGCTGCAAGAGCAGAACTCGTTTGATTACCTAAATGTAGCACGAATTCCGTAAGTCGCACAGCAATGTGAGCTGTGAGGAATTCAGTCGGTGATTGCAACATGCATGAAGATTCGCAACACACAACTGATGGAGCACAGTCTGAGCACAGTGCACACAAACACGAATCTTGGTTCTGTTCGATCTAGTCTAACCTCAGTAAACTATCCCTTACAAAAGAGGTGTGGCAAAGCGAGTGCAAAGACATAGACGGAAGGTGAGAACGAAAAGGCGTAACTTATGCCTTTTGTGGTGGTGCCGCTCCTTCACCACCTTCGAAAATCTCAGTGTGAGGGGATTGTCTGTGTGGACCACCCTCCATTCGCCATCACCCTGATGCTGCTGACCGTCGCCTTTGGTCGAGGCGGAACCAGAAGTTGCTGATGAAATTGGAGGCATTGACGACCGATTGGTATTCGGCTTCATACTTTCTTTTGCGAATGACTGACTAGATATGGAGATGGGATGATGGCAGTTTAGACGCCATTGGACTGTATTGATATGCGCTCATGCAATGCTTTTGATTGGACGATCGGTGACTGTGAATTAGAAGTCAAATGAGGTCACGTTGACATTTAGACGTCGAGATGACTGCTCAGTCTTATCACATTGACCTGTCTTTGCGTAGTGTAACTTGCATGCACCAGCTCGACACAGGCTGAGTTGAGTCGACTGCTGAAGCCTCCACATAGCCATCCCACTTGTACTTCTTGTGCTCTTATTTTGTTAGCAAGCAAGAGGGGAGAGTGAGGCTTCTGCCAACTATGGTGGATTTACTTCAACTCTTTAAGTCTGCTGACACTTGACTGAGACGTTGCATCAATTGGCAACTGTCAAAACATAGAGCATGCGCATGACTGCAAAGCATCGTCTCGAACCACACAGAGTGTGCTGAGCAGAAAGTAGTGTAGAGGGGACGCACTAGTTGTGATGTTAGTTTGAAGGTGTAAAGGAGCAGTTTGGGTTGTGACGATGTTCCTTACGGAGCAAGGGAAAACTGGTTTAGACGTGGTGCCTCAGAGATTGCAGAGAATAGAGAGGTGGGAAGGAGAGGGAGGAAAGTGGTGACGGTGTGAGAATGAATTTGGATTAGTTTAGCGAGAAGCACGCAGTTTGAAGGAGCAGTGTGCGTCGACGCGTGTGGGTGACGGTCGCGTCCACTCAGACACCAAAGTGGCCCAATCTGTACGTCAGTAAATACTGTGGTCTACGCAGTAACGTTTTCTCATTAAACTGCCATAAAGCACACCCTTATTCACGTCTTTATGGCAAATGTGCCATTAACTAAATGCCTGCATCTCATGTGTCACTTATTTGGACGCGTCCAAATCCTAATCGCAGATGGCAAACGGCTTGCCGTGACACCAGCAGTAAGAAATGCGTGTGAGGTGATTGAACACTTTGCATGGGAATGTCTGCATTACGTGAATTGTGGCTTGATGCTAATCATGGCTTAGACAACCACATGGGGAGGCAAATTATCAAGCCTTATAAAAGAAGTAAGCTTGTCATCCTACTTTACACGCACAAATAAGTGTGATTTCCTCAAACCCACTCCCAGCATCACGACTGCATGCACACTGATTAGTGAGTGGATGATTGCTGCTCCTCCTTTTCGTCCTCCGCCAACCCCAACTTCACTTGGCTTCGGGCTGTTAGCATTGATGTATGTCTGCCTTAATATCTGCCATAACGCACCAACCACCCACAGATGGTAGCCGAGAACACAATGTTGAGGCGGGTTTAGCGGCTGGAGGAAGTGATATGCCGCTTTATGTACTTGCGGTCAAGAGCATTTGTAAGAGGTGACGTACGTAGCACACTTATTGGCGATTCAAGCTCTTCCGCTTGAAAGTGTTCCACACATCGTTTCATGTTAAATGCTTTCCATTTGTCCAAAAGTCCTTTCGTGAATGGGAATGTCCAACAGATCGCTGTACCTGTTGATGCGTATTTAGGCATCTGGATGGTGGATTTCAACCACACCTTCATGGGTTCGGAGAGGAAAGTGGTTTGGAGCCAACTCGCCCCGAGGCAGTGTGCGGCTGGGATAATAAAGACAAATGTTGCAACTGTTTTCAGCGATTCGTGCGGTCGTGTTTGCAATCATTGTACTTATGTGAAGAAACCAGTGTGCGTTTGCCATTCCTTCCAAGCAGCGCAGCAACGTGCTTTGCAATGTCATTTCGTCTCAAATAGCGACCATTAGCAACAACTGCCCAATGGATACAAAACAACTGCATTTCCTTTTCTATATGAAACAGAAATTATTGCACCCAGTAAACCATTTTATACGCATGATTTGTACCCTAAATAATGCATTTTGTCAAAGTGGGAGGAGATACAAGTGTGCAAAGGATTGGAAGATGAACGGCTCCACCTTCCACTTTAAATGCAGCAAACAACTCTCACTCCCACTCAAATCCACTTCAAAGTCTGCCTAAGAAGTAGTCATAAACCGACGTTGATGAAGTTTGTTGACTTAGTTAAATTAATGCAAATCCTATTTACATAATCAATTACTCCTTCAGTAGCTATTCAGGTGCTTGGTCAGCAAATGGCCTACGATTTTGCTAACCTTTGCCATTCACTCTCGGATCACACACCTCTTGGCCAATCAAATGCATCAATATTAGCTAACACGGCCATGTTTACCCCCACGATGAAACTATTACAAGTTTGCGTAACAAATTTAGTCGGAAACGCTTTGGCTATTATCTTACAAAGTCCACGATTGACACGAAAGTGCCATCGAATGGGACGGCACAGAAAGAATTATGTGCAAACCCGTGAGACCGCTCCCGAAGCCACATCAGACGATGCAAATGAAATGGCCTTCTATCCTCGGGCACGATTATTAATAAGAGTTTGTTTTAACACCAAAGTTGACTAACAAGCATAATCCACACCTCGGATTCAGTTACTCGGACGGACCCTCACTGGGGTGGCATTGATCTGACCTCACACAATCCGCCGCATGACGTGTCTGTGACGTGTTTGGCCCCTCTGTCGTGCCATAATCTCCGCGGTGGTGAAACAAACCCTCACAACTGTTTCATTTTGGCATCCAAACAATCGTTTTATTACAACTTCATGTCAATCCGTTGGACTTCTTTTGCATAGACAACGCATTCAACAAAGTGAAATAATGCCTGGCATGGTGTGAAAAAGAGAACCAATGCAGCCTTACACTTCTTAAATCCAATGAAGTAAATCCAAAAATTGGAAGAGAAGTTGTCACACGCGATGATGTAGCAGTGATAGTGGGATTGTGACACCATAGCGGTGGTTGAGCTGGTCGAACCGAAAGCTCCATTCCAGACGTGACTACCTGAGGTTGGCCTAAGCTACTTCCCGTCTCTTCTTGCTCTGTTGCAGTTAAGCATTTGTTTCAATCTGACCTCACACAATCCTCCCCATGACGTGTCTGTGACGCGCCGTAACCCCTCAATCCTTCGCCACTCTCCACAATGATAAACCGGACCCTCACAGCTGCTTCATTCTGACATCCAAGCAATTGCTCCAGTACAACTTGATGTCAATCTGATGGACTTAATCTCGATAGAATGCTTCTACAATTGAAATAATGATGCGTTGTGTGGTTATTAGAAGGAATCCAATGTGGCACACACTTCTTAAATCCAATTAATTGAAACCGATTTGCAAGAGGATTTGTCACGTACATGCTGATGTGGAAATGATAGTCCGACTGTGATACCTTAGTGGTGGCTAAGCTGACCATCTGATGTCGGCCTAAGCTAATTCTTGCCTATTCTGGCTTTGTTGCAGATAAGCATTTGCTTAAATTGCCTCATTTCTGCTCTTAACCTACCAACACTTTAATGGAGAGCCGTGTGTACGTGGTTGTAGCGTCCCGAGGCTCCTTCAAAGGCAAAAAAAGGCACAATACTAGGCATGGGCCGGAGTCCAGCCTACACAGCTAGGAAAATATGGCCACCGCTGTGACTCTGACTGGAACCGGTAGTTCAAGCAAACAAAGTGTTAAAATGGTGTTCTTTTTGTTGAATTCTCTTCATCTCGCCTAGCTGTGTAATTATCACCCTATATATTAAAGATGTCAAAACATACGCGGACTTCTACTAACAAGGGTGACCAGAAGGGAGAGGAGGAACCCTCCACACTGGTGGCAGCGGTAGGATATGTGGAGCGGCGAAGTCAGGAGAAGTTCCTGACGTTTCCTAGTGGCTGCATCGACCACCTTGTTAGGTAGGCAGCCTCTGAAAGCCCGATCAGCGAGGATTTGCAGTACTCTGCGTAGTCCTCGTCGTTTTCGCCCGATTTTTGGTCGCGGAGAAAGAACTCTCTAGCGAGCGACTCCTCTCGTTGGTCAGTAACGAGCTGGGCCAGAATCTCGCAGCATTGGTCCAACAGGACTGTTGTACTCTCTCTTCCTCTCTGGAATAATGAGCCTCGTTAGTGGCGGTTTCGCTAAGATCGTCGTTTTGCGGATTTCAGTCCCGTGCAAATTTGTAACAGCCTCTCCTCGAGCAAGCTACGTGTGTGGTGGAAGAACCTTCGAGTAAATGATTTGCGAGGTGAGGGATTGAATGAGGAGGAGGGGTCACCTTCTGCTGGACACTCTGGAGCTCCTTCTCATTCCTGCACAGTGTTTGTTCATTCCTCTCACAATCGATTGTCCATGTCACCACTTTGCGAAGATATAGCATTTCTCATTCTTCGGTGTGTTCACATTTAAAAGCTGTTACACTGCGAAACTTAATGACTGTTAAATGGTTTGGGAATGTGCGTAAGTTATTCAATTCGACGTTAGGATGTGCAAACAGAGGATCACGAGGTTTTCAGGTATCCTCTGCTCACAGCGCATGATCCATAATTCATTACCTGCACATTCAAATGCTCCCCACTTATACAACATGGTGACATTCGTTTGTATGACCAGCCGCCCCGTATCTAATACAATTTTTAGCCATCATTGCTATTTTCCGACCTATGCATTTGTCGCTCCAGTGCACTTTACAACAACCATCCATGCTATTGTAGTAAGCTAAGAGTTGGCGTTGACAGCAGTCGCTGTTACATGCAATCGTGCATGCTGTGCGTTGTTCACGCGACGGCTACGATGCCACAGCGGTATGCACGACCGATTGCCATAGCCAAGTGTTGATTGAGGCGAACAGAAGGATGTGCCTAAGTGATCCTATCGAGGAGAGTAGATGCCTCTACCGTTGCCGTTGCAAGTCAACGTGCAAATGAGGTCCACCTTAATATCAACAAGCAACTTTCCACCACTGTTAATTGAAACAACAGCAGTCAGTCAATAGGTGCTGCCTTTCCATTAGTACTTTTGCGGCACGCAGGAAATCAACAATGATGCACTTGGCACTTGTGGTCATCGTAATGCTCTGTCGTATAGGTCTAAGTGGAATGCGTTGTTGATTGCATTGTCTTAAAGAAGGAGCCAGATTAGAGCGAATTAGAGGAAAGGTTGGGGTCCTAAGTCACTACTGGAAGGGTTTAATGAGTGCGTAGATGTCGATCGTGGTGGGATATGCATCTATATAACCGGTTCAAATTGTTGCCCTTGGGATAATTGGTCTGCTCATGGGGCATGCCAGTGTCGCAATGTTTCCGACCCTACGTCAACTAGTGGTCGAATAACCTCACTAATTCCTTTAGCTAACATTACGCAAAAGTTGTGAATGAACAACACAGACATGTGTTTGTTCAGCAACTTTGATGTTTGGTGATAGATTTCTAACACGCCATGATCTACGTGCATGGACGTGCCCGAGATGTGCGACTTGATTAGAGCAGTGACCTCCAAGACTCATTGGCCGAAGATAACCGACGTGGAAGCAAGCCGAACACTGAGTAGTGCCCACTGTACGCAGCAGCCAGGCGAAATCAATGGCGCGGACAATCCTTTCATCACTGGCGCATGCATGTGCCGTAGAGATGAACCGACAAATGAAGGCAGCCGTGTTTGTTGCTGTTGACACCCAACCACACAATGTCTTGCGAATCTGTTAGTGCATGATTAGCCATTGAGAGAATCAAATGACAGTTGCAGTAAAAAGTCCTTTCGATCGTCAAAAGAGGCTCGTGGCGAGTAAACACAAGTGTTGTAGACAAGGAGCACAAAAATACGTTGCCTGAGTGATAGTACAATATTGCGAGATAACTCCTTCGAAACGTGGGGAAAACTGCAAAAGCGGAACATCAAGGGAAGGCGCAAAGAGTGAAGATGAATCCGCCACCTGCACTTCTCTAGCGGCCTTTTTATGCCATCTGCATCTGCCAGCAATGAAATCATAATATTATGAGTCAACACGTCTGCATTCAAAGTGAGTTAACCTTAGTGGAGTAGTGGAACACTGTACGTCTCAAAACGTGGCACCTTGGCAAACACCGACGACAACCGAATGCAATCGCCAACAGGTCTCCTTGATGCGAGATGCAAACAGAGCTTTTAGTATTCCACCTTCGTGAGCTATTTCTTGCCGTGGCCTCTCTCTATCTGCTTTAGCTTTTCCCCTACCTTACCGCTGTTCGTTTGTGCGCCTGCGATTGCCAAGTGAATTAGCACAGAAGAGATGTGCCAACTACTGGTGCCCATCCTCCGGTCGGTGTAGGTCACGATGCTTGCCTAAGTTGTTCCCAAACGTAAATATCATGAGGAAATCAAATTTAAGATGCTTAAGCAGGCAAGCGGCGCAAGAGCAGCGGAGCATTTAATATCGCCTTCCACACTTTACTTTAGAGGCAATTAGCTTCAATCGTGAAATTCAATGCTTAAAATAATGCTTCTCTACCGCCATCCAAAGTTATCTACATTACTGAGTCTTGGCAACGGATAAAAGCTACACCCCATCAACAAACCCAAGAGGTAGTACTCCACTAAGTCTGGGTCATTGTTCAAGTTATCGCTTGTGCGCCTCCTAACTGTTCACAACCACGATATTTCGAGCTGATGCAACATTTATGTGACAGCCTCTTGCGCTTCCTTCCATCTGTGTTTTCTGCGAATCCTTAAGTGGATTCGGGATCCAATTCCATAGCTAAAACGCGTCATCCAACACAAAAGGCGATATATGTATACCTTAAAATCGAATGGCCGCAATGATGGACAAAACAATGACCCAAACGCAGTAACGCAGACGCTGTGCTACTCATCCTCGGTTTAGGGCTACGCCATCCCCATTGGCCAATGTAAATCCATGTCGGGCGAGTTGAACACGAAATCGTGTCCTCAGCAGGTATTGTCACGTCTCCTACCACAAGGAGAAGCCTTCTTGCTGAATCGAATTCGTCGAAATTAGGGCTCTGTCATCCTCAATTTCCACCTTATCACACCCCGTCAATCAAAATGTGATAAGTAAATGCCGTACGATGGTTTGGAATGTCTAGTCAAGGCAGACCGTGGTACCTTCGTTATCAGAGCCCCACACCTGCAATGTCCTGATCCTCCTACCTCAAATCCCACCTCCCGCACCCACTGAGGTGACACATTCGCATTAGATGCAATCAAAGATATTTAGAGTTGTTTAATCGACACAAGTAGCAATATGGACTCAAGTGATAGATTCGTCTCCGATGCTGGTGGCAAACGTGCTATTAGTCAACATGAGTTAAACCAGGAGAGCTTGATATGCATTACTAAATCACCTCATCAACCATCTTATGAACCGAGAGATTGCATTAGCAATGATTACGAAAACACACGACATTTGTGGCGTAAGATTATCACATCACTTGGCACTCAGGTGCAATTGTAAAGGGTTTCTGCATCTAGAATGAAATCGGTTAGATGGATGGAAGAATGGATGCATCCACAGGAAACATAGAATGCATTCACGGTCATGTATGGTATGATAAGACAGATGAGTGCTATGCACGAAGAGGTTGAGCAATGACGAATGGCTAAGGAACAATTCAATGCATAGACATAATCATTAGAAATACGCAATGACACAAAACACCATCACATCTCGTCACCCTCAAATAACACGTCTTGATGTGCCCTTGCAAAATAGCAACACTTACACAAAATGTTTGGTTCTTTGTCTTTCAGAACAGTACAGCTGCCCTACAGTCACTCATCCCATGGTGAGGGAGGAACGACTACGAGAATATAGTGGACACGGGGATTATGGGTACAAGTATGGGTGGATATAAAAAATAATTCAGGTCGGACTGGAAGAGCAAATGTCATCCACCAGAAGGCCTTGAATCCTCATCTCATCCTAAGGTATCGCAGAGAATATGTCCTCCTCCCCTTGTACAATGCACAGTTGCCCACTCGATGAACGCTGTTCCCTCCTCAACATCGCAATCCGTTCATCCGATGGCTCGAGCACCACAGTGACACAATTCAATCGACGCCAGCAGTGCGCCTCATCGTATACAATTAAACAAGCACAGACAACACCACAGAACACCAGAGGAGGTATTAACCAGTACAGCCAATTGATCACGCAACCAAATATGCTCGTCAGTGCAAGCGCGGCAATGAAGGCACAGCCCGACCATGATCCAAAGACTCGATACAACAAGTTGACGGCGACAAAGCAGAAGAGGTTGAGCAGATATCGCCACTGCAAAAATCAAATAGTTTGTGCAAGGCAAACAATTAAAGGTGTCGTTGTAGCAAAACAATAAAATTAGAGCAGCATCCAAGGGAACGATAGTATTTTAAACCATTTGGCAAAGCATTTTCGAAGTGGAAATAGAACGGACAATTCAGCAACAATAGGCAAATGACTGTACTCCACAACAAAACAACTAGTTTGTGCTGGCATTGAATGCACTGCACATCCTTACCTTTCTCAACGGTTTCATGCATTCGCGTGTCTCATACACAAAGTGGCACAGCTCACATATCCTCAACTGACTAACTTCTATCCAACGCTGAATGCACCTCTCGTGCACGTATTTTGTGCTCCCATCACACAGACACGGCGCTATCAATCGGCCACAAGATTCCAACTCCTCATTATTTAGGGAATCGTTGGAATCACAGCAGATCCGACAAAACGGCAAACCATGACTTGAAATACTGGCCGTCGATTTAACACTTTGAAGGCCCTCATTTCCATGCAGCAATGGCTAGGGAGACAGAGACGATATAGTGCACGTGTTGGATAACGAAGACAGCAACCTTTCTTTGCTTTCAGAGTAAGGTCGAAGAGAAGAATGAGGAGGTGTTGTTAATCGGCCATCTGCTGTCTCGTCGACTTCTCGTGGTTGCTTTTCTTCTTCTTCTTCTTCTTCTTCTTCTTCATCTTTTTCTGCTTTCTCCGTTACCTATTTTGCAAATCCCTTGTCAGTTATTTGCCACCACTCATTCCGCAAAACTCAACATTCTGCATTACAATGATCCAATGTATTCCCATCAAACACCCTACAACCCCGATCCGACAATAACCAAGCGTCACCCAAAATACCTTACTTTAATGCACACCAACAGAATCGACTAATTCAAGCCCCTAGTGCATTTCTTTGTAGCACGATCTTATCTATCTGTCCATCTGTCCAGCAAAATCTTTTAAAAAGAACAAATACGTTTCACGTCACATTGCAAGCAAATTGTGCGATGTATATGCGCTCTGTCCCTCTCAGAACTCATTGTAATAAGGCAGCATGATAAGTTGGATTCTGATGTATCAGAATGGAGGTAAAGAAGGTCGTTCAAACTTTTGCATACGTGCATAAGACTACTGCTAAATAATCAAACTAAAATAATGAGCCGACGAACCTGTTCCCGTATCGGAATCAAATGAGCATACGTTCACCAAATTCAGCGGATTACACATCAGTGTCACTTTCGGCATTAATCAACTTGCAAGAAAAGGAGGTACCTACTCATGGCAACAATTTAAGACAGCACTCGTAGAATTCGAAGACTTCAAAGTGAAATGCAAAGCGGAAACATCAATGAATGCAAATAGGAGGATATGCAAAGTTGAATTTACGCACCATGCAATACCCCATGTCCTCACAGTCGCACCTGTACCCTGCAGCCTCCTCCACTTTGTCCAAATATTTACTGTCCAATTTTACGTTCATCGGATTCAGCAGATGAGATGAAACCAATGTTCATTTCGATACAGCAACGCTCACTTCCAAATCACAAATGCGAACGATGGACCGAAATTTGGTCGGCAAATAAATACCAACCTGCACACTTAAACATTCTATAATTGAACATCAATCAGCCGATTCGAAAAGTAATCGTACTCTTATCTGTAAGAAATCAAGGCAATTTTTATGCATATTTCTAATATACATGATCAATCAGACCACATGGAGCACCGGCCTTTTACTTAGCTTATTTTCATGTCAAATGATTCCGAGCAGAGGGTTGCATCCAACGCAAATTTCAATACATATATGCAGTGATTTGTAAACTGGCTTAAGATTGCTACTCTTTTACTGAAGTGTGGCTTTGCTGTTTATGCCTAGAACAACGTTGCATCCTCTTTATATCCGAATGGAGCTGATGGGCGGTCGTCGAACAAAGTTGTAGCTGTAAATACAGCAGAAATTTGTGTAATTTAGAGCTACTCTAATGCATAAACTTAGGACAAACTCGTTAGACCAAGTGTCGAACGCATGAATATATCCTGCTCATAAAACCCGGCACACCCGGTATACATTCGAACGATTGTATGTCTGAGACTTTCTTGAAGACAAAAGAATGCATTGTTATAGGGCAGAATATGCATTCAACTAACAAAGGGAGTGGAACCCCTGAAATGCCTTAGAGGCCAGCCCACGAGGCCTCCCAACTGACTGCGATCGGAATCGGTAGTCAGAACAAGCAAAGTATTGCAAATGGATATCACTTCGATTTCAAATAAGGCCTTTACATAATTATCTATCAAAAGCTTCTTTTTACTTAAGCATCCACATAATGGCGACTCTCTAAAATGTACGAAGGCAATGCTGGTATTTTCGATGGCGTCGGTTTCCTTCACGATTCTTTCCAGCGGTGACAAACAGCTCTACATCGCTACTTAATCTTTGCATCTTTAAGCTTTTGTGGTCGGTGTAAGATGGTCTGTGAGCTCGCAAGATACGGTCTGGATACCAAGTGCGCCTGAGATGTGCCCACACAACATAGCCAGACAGTGTGCCAGAAAAATCCTGCCTTCGAAGCAGCAAAGACTAAACAATCAGCCAAAATAAGGCCCTTTCCCCACCACTCATTTTGCGTCTCTTCATTACTGCTGTCTGAATCGGTTTCTGAATGCCCGAAATATGGGCATAGCTTACTAAATTCTCGTCGATAGACGGCATAAATGCTATTGCGAGCTAAGGAGTGTCACATGCCGTGCTAGCAACATCAATTCATCCTAATCGGTAGAATTAGGAGGCAATCGAGGGCCCACATCCAGTTAATAAAACTTGGTAAGCCTTCACAAATGGGTTTATCTTGCAGAACTGTGTAGAACTTTAAATGAAAAACACGCTCTGCAACCTAGTCGCAGCTTGGGCTGACAGATGCATTGAATGTACATGCTGTCACCACCTGCAGACTCACAGCTCGGCACAAATCAAATGCTACATGAACACAGTACGCAAGGCCTGTAGGATGTGGTGAGTGGTAGAAAAAGCGAAATTTTACCACAGAAATGATTTGCTAGAAACAGGTGTCGTTTGTTATAAACTAACTGGAAAATTGTTTGCACTACCGGTTTTCTAAACTTAAAAATTGTATTGGACGATCTCACTTTGGTCACTTAGACAAGCTCAACCGCAATTGGGTTGAGTAACATTAAAAAAGGGCGCATTGGGGAACGCATCTAGATTGCGCAATACCTACAGGAATGCAAGCCGCTTTTCTAAGCAGCATACATTCACGCGCGTTTCGCTTGTTCTAGCGAATTTACCATGAATTGTAAGGATTAGAGTGGCTACAGACTAGACAGTATCTTTGCTGCATACACAGTCACAGTCATTAGCTCTACGGAGACAAAAGAGGAAGCAACGTTGTGCTAGGCATATACAGCAAAAGCACACTTCGGTGGAGCGAAATTATTCTTCAAACCGACTGATTGATGTCCACTTATGGGATGTATGAGTGAGCAGGTTGGTGTTTACTTGTCGACCAAATGTTTGTCAATCTATCGCAACCGTGAATTCGGAGTGAGTGTGTTGCTGTTTCGACTTGAGCTTTGCTTGCATTTCAGTTGTTGAAATCGATGGACATAAAGTTGGACAGTGGACAGTTGGACAAAGTGGAGGAGCCTGCATGGCACAAGTGCGATTGTGACGACACGATGCCTTACAAGGTGAGCAAATTCAACTTTGCATAACTTTCTCACCGCACGCATTGATGCTGGTGTTTTGCGCTATGCTTTGAAGCATTTGAATAGCAGGAGCGCTGCCTTGACTTGTTGTCATGAGTAGATGCCTCGGTTTCTTGTAAGTTGAATCACGTCGAATGTGGCACTCAATTGTAGTATTAGCGATTCATTTGCCGGCCCATTAGTTTGGTTTGACTATTTGGTAGCAGCTACTTCTATGTACGCAAGTTTGAATGACCTTCTTTAAGTCCATTCTGGTGCATCAGAATCCACCGTACCACGTTGCCTTATTAAGATGGGTGATGAGTGCGAGAATACGTATGCACAGCCGTCTATTTGTTTGCAATGTGACACCAAACGATTTCTACCCTTTGTTCGGATGCTCTGATTTCCTCCAATGCCTCCTCAACACACTTAGTAATGCGTTTGTGGATTAGCCATCTCACGATTTTCCCGCTGCAAAGACACTTGACTTGTTCCACCAAGGCGCACATAAGTGTAGTGTAGTAGCCTGATGAATGAAGAGACGAATGCATTACGAAGGAATACATTGGGGACTTGAGTTAGTCGACTCAGTTGGTGCGCATCAAAATGCGGCATTTTGGGTGACAGTTGGTGTTTAGCGGGCTAGGGTTGTAGGGTGTTAGATGGGAATGCAGAATGTTGGGTTTTGTAGGATGCGTTGTGGCCACCGACTGACATGGGATTAGCACAAAAGGTGACGGAGGTAGTGGAAGGAAAAGGAAGGCAACCACGAGACGGCGACGAGACAGCAGATGGCCGATTAAAAACACCTCATCATTCTTCTCTTCGACCTTGCTCTGTAAGCAAAGAAAGGTTGCTGCCATCTGAACCGCATGCTCAGGTGAGTACTTGGTTCAGCAGTGTGGTAAAGCCATGCAAATGATGTGCTAATCCCACACCGAGAATGTCGTGTTTCGTCGTGTTCATTGCATAATGCCATCACTAGAGTCATGCGGTTAGTCGCTGAGATAACTCAGTAATGCATATCAAACTCTACTGGTTTCATAGCACGTTTACAGCCAACACCCAAAGACTAGTCAATTACTCGAGTCCACATTAGTATTTCTTCTGGTTTTCTAACTACAAGCGGTTTTGATTGATGTTGATTCGAATGTGCCATCTCAATGAGTGTGGAAGGTGAAATATGAGGTGGTGGAAGCGAGACGCTACATGCATGCAGCGCTGGTAACGAAGCAATCACCAACAGTTCTAACGATTCTTTCCAAATCATCGCCATGACCCATGGTCATTGCATTCTGAACGACGGCGCTTGGCAAAGTGAAAATTATGGAACGTAAAACCGGAATCCTGTAGAACTTATCCAGTCCGTAGCCTTTTATTTTTAGTAGGTAAGCGTGAAGATAGCTGCAAAGGACACCACTTCGTGTTTAACTCGCACCACCACGAGTTCGCACTGATCAATTGGGGATAGTGTGACCCCAAACCGGTGATGAGTTACATGGCATGCATGTGCCTGCTCTGGGGTCATTGTTGTATGTGTCATTGGGATTGGAACGGCTGCCTTAATCGGCAAGTTGTGTTTTGAGATTTTTAAAAGTTGCGATCTAATGAGTGAATTCTGCGGCTGCCTTTCTGCCAATGGGAGATGTGCTTTAGGTGTACGAAAGTGCCTGAGGCTGCTACATGGACGTCGCATCGGCTCGAAACGTCACAGCTTTAGGATGTTAGGTGGTGCACAAGCAATAAGTTGAACAATGGTTCGAATGCAGTGGAGGAGCTGCCTTCTGATTGCAAAAGGGAAGGGAGTTTGGTAAAAAGGTGTAGATCTTATCCGTCGCCAATTCGTTGCAACGTAGATCAATTTGGGTTGCGGTAGAGAAGCATTATTTAAAGGATCGAATTCCACGATTGAAGCTAATTGCAGCTAGAGTGGAATGTGAAAGGCGATATTGAATGCTTCGCTGCTCCATCATCCAGCGACTGCTTAAACATCCTAAATTTGATTGCCTCATATAGTTTTACATTTGGCAGCAACTGAAACAAGCAGGAAGAGATGGCATATCTCTTCTGTGCAAGGTACAATTCATTTAGCAACCGCAAACACGCAAATGGACAGAGGTTTGTTAGTAGAGAAGCTGAAGCAAAAAGATGCGCCATGGCAAGGAATACGGTACATGAAGGCGGACTACTACAATCTCTGTTTGAATTTTGCATCAAAGAGACTTGTTTGCAATAGCTTTTAGCCGTGGTCAGTGTTTAACATGGTGTAATATTTCCGCAGCAAAATGCCTTTCTATTCAAACCGGGATTAAAACACTTCGAGTTTAAGTCTGCTAGATTACGAGAATGTGGATCGAGGAGGCTTTCGGATGACTGAGATGCAAAACTGACGGACGCATTATATCATCATTTCATAGACGGCAGAAGCAGACAGGGAAGCACGAGGACAAACATGAGACTGTTAATGAAGTGGAGGTGGTAGATCCACCCTCAATCTTTGTGCCACCTCTGCAGATTGAAGAATCAAACCTTTTGGAGTGCAGCGATCGAGGAGTCATCTCATCTTGTGTCGCCATTACTCAGGCAACACCATTTATTGTACATTATATTGTGCTTAAGCTGCCATAGTAACGACTGTGCTTTATGGATTTGTTATTTAAGGCCAGACGCCTACTAACCATGAGCGTCTCCTGCCGATGGAAGGGACTATTCACTGCTACTGTCATGTGATGCTGTCAATGGCTGACCGCGCGCTCCCGTATTTGAAAGACATAGAGTGGTCGGGTGTCAACAGCACCAGAACACGTTTGCCTCGGTTTGCCCGTTAATCTCTACGGCACATGCATGCATATAGCAGTGGTAAAAGGTTTATCCGCAAGACTAATTTTGCATGTTCAAGCGTAATTCCATGTCTCAAAGCACCACTTTGAGTTTGACTTGCATCCGCAATGGTAATCCTCGACCACTACTTTACTCGATTCGTGCATCTGGTGCGCGTCAATGCCCTGATGTCACTATCACCAAACATTAGAGGTGTGCGATCTGCGGTGTTCATCCATAACCTTTACATAATGCTTGCCAAAGGAATTCTAGGAGTTACTTGATCATTAGCTGACGGAGGGGCAAATAATTGCGACATGGACATGACCGAAATCTTGAAGGGTGAATTTTATTCATCGCGCATCATCGTCGTCGTAGTGTTCTATTCCCGTGAGCTACACAGCTTCATGAGTTGACCAGTGATCCCGAGGGCAACAAATGAAACCGGTCATATGGATGCAGATGACACCGCGACAGACATCTGCGTACTCATTAAGCCTATCCAGTGATGATTTTGGAGCCCAGAGTTTCCTTTATTTTGATCTCGCTTAGCTCCTCCTTCGAGAAAATACAATCCACATTGCACTCCTTTTAGACTGTAACATAAAGCATTACAGATAGCACAAAAGCTGAGTAGAACCTGTTCGAATCCCTGCTTGTCGTGTAAAATTACTGCTGGGGAGTAGGAACTATAAAATCATGCTTGCACGTTTACTCGCAACAACTCATCGCTTTTTCTTACCTAACATTGCACACAGGGCTCCTAGAGCATTGTCCGCTGCAACGCCTCAAGCAGCTGTCGGTTTTGTGGCAGATGCATCTACTCGCCTCGATCGGCTCACTCGAGCACATCCTTCTGTTTGTGTGGCAGTCTGCATTGCCTGTGACCCGCCTCAATCACCACTTGACCACGGCAGTCAGTCGTGCAGACCACTGCCACCTCCTAGTTGCCGAGTGAACAACACAC